>JAXIVJ010001471.1:85000-137095 GCA_036785665.1 Chirona hameri | reverse complement strand
AACGCATATAATTTTTTAATTTTCAAAAGTCACCATAATATATCAATCCCCAATTAAATCTCTATCGATTCCCATTAGTTGCATTGTGATTGGTTGATAAACATGACAGCTCTGTTGCATCACAAATACCTCTAATATTTGTAGTTTTTGCCCCCTGTTGCCCCCCTATCAAAAATTTCGGATTTATTTTTATTTTTTAGAAATGTAGATCGTGTTGAGGGGAATCAAACGCCTTTTGATATTTTAAATCGAACGGGTAGATCTCGAGATCTCCGGGAGTGGGCGGAATCCCCCCCGCCCCCTGCCACTAATAGGGGTAGCCTGCCACTAATAGGGTTAACATATCAAATTTTACATTAAAGCGACATTGTCCCTTTAACATAGAAAGCTATCACCCTTCTACTAAACGCTTGAAAGTTTCCGCACACAATGCATTGATTTGTGATGGCCGTCCGTCACTAGTGTGTCACTAGTCGTCACTGGTCGTCACTAGTCGTCACTATTCGTACCAGCGTGTCACCAATCATCAGTTGAACCCACTGAAGACCCCACCCGCCTTGCAGGCGGGTTCCTTGGGCCGGACTTGTATTGTTATTAACTCTTCCAACTCCACAGCCATAAATTAATATTCTAGCAATGTTTTACTTATCCGCTTGTGTATTTTAAATGAAAGGTTGTATTATCGCTGTCGGCAAAAAGGAGTAAGTCGGACAAAAGATGCATTATTCATTTATCTTTATTTTCAATCATTGTATCGCGAAAAGTCATAGCGTACGCAGTACTTTTCAAGGTTGTGTCAGTTTGGAAATTAATCATACACTTTGAGTTACTTAACAAAACGATATATGAAAACCATTTGCAACGAAATATAAATGAAAAAGTAGAAATAATAACATCAATAACACCTGCAAATGAACATAAGTTTTAGAACTAGTTCAAAACCGCACAACGACAATCTCCTCGCCGATAAATCACTGACCTCTGGTTTGGTCACCCGTCGCCACAAATCACAAGTTCTGGCGGCGCAGATGGATCAATGCTCCTGCAGCGACAGCACGAATTTCCCATAACGGAAGACTCAGCCTCTTCTGTGCCAAACGGGCGTACGGACGTATAAGGGATATGTATCGATGCCCGCTTGATTCCCAAAAGACAAGTTTGGTGAATTGTTCCCAAGCCAAGTATATATGGCATGCTTGCTCGTTGAGAGACAAAATAGCTTAAGCGACGTTTTCCCCATCTAGACATGCTCTATTATACGACTTGGAAATACACTATGGTGTTGGTATTGGGGCTTTACGACTACGCGACTGTCGTTGTTTATAGTCTGGGTCTCTCACGCCGACCCAAGCGGGGAAACCGAATGACTTCGCCAGTAGCCAGACTCGAACCCGGAACCCTTTGATTCCGGGCCAGTGCGTGCGCGTGCGCGCGTGAATATGCATAATAAATACTGGGATTGTAATATTTTTGGGCAGAGGCGCACTCAGGTACAAACAATGGGAGGCGATACCCTCCCTCAAATTAGGTCCAACTTCAAAGTAGTAAAATGATACAAAGCGTTACGCGTATGGTGCCCCCCCCCCCCCCCCCCCCCCCTCCGTTGTTTGCCTGGATCCGGCTATGCGCAATATATTACATTTGACAAATTACAGCAAATAATGTACACATGTGACGTTCATACCGCCCAAAACAATCACGAACAGCACATATTTGTTCTAAGAAAATCCCCCCGTTTTACATCCCCTGAATACGCCTATGATTTTTCATGTTGGTACTTGTCTTTTGATATGTTGAAGACCAGCACACTTCAAGCCCAAAAACGTTTGTTGTATGACAATCGGTCGAACCATATGACCACAATGACCGATAAAAAAACACCAAAAAATTTCGTAATTTTTGCCCCCAGGTGCCCCATTTTTGAACAAAAAAGAAATTTCGGGGTAAAAAAAAATACTATTTTGATGAATGGAATGCTTTTTGTTCCATCGAAATCGACCGAACGGTTCTCGATATCTCTGGGGGGGGGGGCAGATCTGTCCCCCTCCCCCCGCACGTTAACGTAATTATTGCCGCCCGCAAGGAATAGGGTTAACGGCTGGACTGGTAGCAGTCATCTATTTACACCGGATTCGAGCCGCGATAAGTGATCTGCTGTGCAACTCGACCAACGCGTGCGGTGGATTGGAAACCAGCAAAAAGAGGCCAACATGGCACGTGGCGGTCATGTCGCTGCATTCACGTAAACTATTCCACTGCGACGTAGTCTGATATTAGGGCAGATACAAACAATATTTGCTGAACTAACATCGCATTACTGGGTAGTGGTTCAAGGTAAGAGCAACGAGCTCTGGATACCATTACACTATGAGTCCAAACTCATACATCAAAACCATCGGGCTAAATTTATGAGATGAAGAAAAAAACCATTAATGAGTGAATTCGGTAGCACCGATTGCTATTCCATCAGTAGTATGTTCATTGATCAAATTGTTAAAGAACAAAACATATGATACTTGCTATGGCTATGATGATCAGATTATGACCTGCTATATATAGGATTCGACATCGACTTCGATCGAACATTGCCATACCATGAATAAAGTCATTTTTTTTTATCTCAGGATATTCATTAGACAAACTTGTATTCCTCATACAAATTGAAATTCGAAATGTTCTTGTTAAGTTTAAAGCAATTATGCCATTGCCGTCTTGTTTTTGTTTTGCAAGAAACGTGTGAAATTAATTGATAATTTCAGCCGGCCGCAATGCATTTTATATAACGCGTTACATTTGGCATACAATCGCTGCTATACCGGGATCACCGCCTATGTTAAGATGCCCTCGATCCCCCAGAAATCGGCCCCATCAGTTGTATTCCGCTCATCACTATACCATTGGTAGGCAGCGCACGTGTGCTGCATCATTTCATCCCCAGCAATCCTTGCTCGACCGAACCTATATTTAGCAGCCCTGCAGCTGGGACCTAATCAATCATACGAGATACAGTTTGCCAGCTCAAACCAGAGTACAAAACGGTCCGGACCAATCCACCAGATTTTCTATCCGGTCCAATCCGGATGGACCGGACCGTATCGGTTCAGAGAATTGATAATATAACGGATTCCGGATTGGACCGGATTGGAGAATAGACACTTTCACGCGTTTGCAACATATTAAATGGTTATGTAATTTGTATACTAAAATATACTTGCCCAGAACATTTAGATCATTGATAGAACTGCAGCAGGACAAAACTACCAAACCTTGAGGCAGGATGTAGGAAAATCAATAAGCATGAATGAAATGCATGGTTACCTACCAGATTCATAAATAATCCACTGCAAGAAATCAAAGTAATCAAGCATCAACAATGGCATTTTAAACACTAGGAAATGGGCAAGCAATTTATAGCAATCAAGATGGCAAAGCCAGATTCTGACTGACGTTAAAGGCAAGCCATCACGCTGCACAGAAGATGATGAACAACTTTGCCTGAATAACCTTTTGAAATACAGCTCCAGGCATATACAAACTGAAAATCCATCTCACTTGTCGGCCCTCAATACTCAGTATCAGAAGATACATTTCATCTCATTCTCGCGAAATACAACTCTTGCGCAGATGCGACAGCTGTTTTGTGTTCTTTGGGACATGTGTACGTTGTGATCAGGTGAGATCGTGACGTAACCATTGCCTCCATATCCTTGGTAGATTGGTTCCGTGCAGACTCGTCCACATCTGTACACATCCAAAGAACATCACATTCGAGTCCAGAAAGTGGGAGTAAAATCTGTTGTCAATATGTTTGATTTGGTCTATACGAAATATTTCGAAATATTTGTTGGCTTAGTTTTTTTCCTTGAACTGTGAAACAAGTTTTGTTTGGAAAGCTATAATTTTGCTTCATATTTAGCTTCCAAAAGATATACCTTTTTTGTTTAACGTCACTATTTCATCAGCTGTTCGCAAAACACCATTTGTGACGCATCAAAGACCTTGTGAAATAGTATGCTGTTTATGCACACCTTTATCTATGATATTGATATGTACGTAGGCTGATGAATGGTGTGCGAGCTATCAGGAGGTAGTCCTCGCCTATACTTTGACCCGACATGACGTTTTTCAGGCATTTCTAAAATATATTAGGCCCTTGACTTAATGTTATATAATCTGCTTACTTTTTTTCTTCAATTATTTTAAATAAAAAAAATCACATGAGAATATGCTTCAGCTGCAATACAAATACAATATAGCTTCATCACATGGGTTCACGATGCTATCTATACCCCCTCCCCTCCCTGATACCCCCCCCCCCGCCTCTTCAGTCCACATGCGGCCTCCACAGTTTCGCTGGACTGCCATCCCCTCGGTGACCTCTCCGGACGGCGGCGACAGGGGGTTGGCTGCGCAGGGCGAGTCGGCCCCCTCTGAGCCTGCTGCTGACCACATTCTGCCTCCGCCGCCGCTGGCCAGCGGCCGCTCGGCAGACATGGCGCCCAGCTCGGCCACCTTCGGCATGGCGCCCAGCCCGGCTCCAGCTTGGCGCCCTTCTCCAGCGCCTCCACACGCTGTTCTATGGTGTCCAGCCACGCCGTCAGCGCCATCTGCATCTTCGTCACGTTCTGCAGCAGGTTCACTTGAAATGAGGCCGGGTCGATGAGGGCTTCGCCCACCGAAGCAGCCAATGTGGGAAGTGCCGGCCAGCTCGAAAAAGAGCACGTATGCCTGGCAGCTGGTGACACTGTGGTGATTGGCCAGACGCACTCGTGAGTCGTTGTACTCGTACCACTCGGCCGTGTGCGGGTGTTTGCAGTGGGCTATGTAGTGGCCGGAGACCAGCGTGCCTGAGTGGTTGACCACGCCGTACAGGTTGTACCTGATGAGCGTCTGGTCAGCCGAGTATGGAGACAGGTCCAGCCCGGTCACCGGAATGTCCACGGCGGTGTTGAGTTTGCCGTGGGATCTCTCCTGCGGTGAGAAACGTTTCAGGTGCACCACTAGGATGCGCGGGAATTTCTGGATTGCACTGATTCGGTGCACTGATATTCAATTTCAATGCACTTTGGATTGGATCTTTTCTGTTTACTTGTTTTTAGTGACTCAATATGTTTAATAGTTTTGAATGTTACTGGGAAAAATATGTTTTCAATCTGAAATTTTGTTTTTTATCCTAAAACTTCTAGCAATTGTCAATTTCCTTTGCGGGTTTCAGCGGGTATCTGGCAGCTTATATGGGTAAGCGGGTAGTGGTGGGTGAGGGTAAGCGGGTAGTGGTGGGTAGTTGAAGAGCGGTTGCGAGTAGTTTCTAGGTAGAGAGGACGGAAAAGTGGCATCTCTAGTTCCTGTCATTGCATAATATACCACCATGCACTATTTTTAAACTCAGATTTGGCTAGTTTTGGTGTCTGTGTTAAGGTTTTGTGTCCCTGTTGATGATTGCTGATAAGACAAATGGAAATGAACCTGCTAATGTCCTTTTTTTGCTAGCTTTTTAAACTTGTCTGCACACTTTGAACTATATTGCTACCGGCGCAGTTGGCGCAGTTGGACGATATTTGCAGCTTATGTATATACTGGCAGTGAGCTAATATAGTGAAGAACTTAAATATGTTATCTTTATTGGTGCACTTGATTTGGATAAGAAGAAATACAGTGTTATATTTTCATTATTCTCAGCATTTGTATCTCTTTGGATCGAATTTTCAAGCAAGCAAGTCATAATTCTCTGGCTTGAATTTTCGTTTCGCGCGCCAAGAACCTCGAGACTTCTGAAAGCACTTCTGTACAATGAGATACCGAAAAACAAGTGCCGTAGAAATGGTGAAAATTAATTTCAAACAACCAGTGACTTCATGCAATGTTTACCAATGCTGACAGCTGAAGTATTGTCTTTGCTAATGAGATAGAAAATGCAGTATCGAAGACACAACGTAACGTAACTCATGCTATCATCGCCCTTCTATACGTTGTGCTGTAATCTGCGAATTTTACACTGTTCCTTGTCATCTCCTTTTCTGTTTCAACCTGAATGTTGAGCAGCGCAGCGCCCAGCTGGCAGCAGCGCGCCACAGACATGCCATTGTTCTCTATCCGCCTATATGCACTCATAACGACGGGCTCTGAAAAGCCATGGGTTTACTGTGGATGTTCCCGAATACAATATCATCTAATCTAATCTACCGGACTGGATTGGAACGGTTTAGCTTTTGATTCATCTGCCGGATTGGATTGGATCAGGATCAGAGGATTCAGACAAGATAGGATCTTTTCAAATGAACAAATTAATCCGTTTCGTACTCGACTCAAACCTTAAGTTTTCAACTTTCCAGACCGCAGGTATTGACGCGGACATGGAGTGGACACGTCTGCAGTTTGGACTCAGTTGCCAGGCTGATTCCAGATTAGAAGCGAATTACATGACGCAATTTTACACAATGCGTTTTTGTTAAACGGCATGTGTTATTTCGCCCATGGTGCGCCTCGAATTAAGTAAACAAGATACAAGTGAAGATATTGATATTATGCAACATCCTTTTCAAATAAAAACGAGTCATAAGTCATGACATATAAGCGCTCTAAAGAAAGGAAAGCAAACAAAAAATCAAAACCTGAACATGTTTGCCTTGCGAAGTCCTATGATAAAACAAACTGCATTCAGCCTTCCAGCATGGATCGACAAATAAAGGTGTCTACATCTGTTGCACATTGTGCACCAATTTCAATGCATTGCACACGAACTAAGTTACCATTGACATGATATGATATTTACCAAATTGACCATAAAATAGTGTTCAGGTGTAGACGTGCAAACAGGTTATGGACAAAAGTATTATATGTTAATGGAAAACCAGCAGATTCTCAGCTAAACAATATGTATATGTGTTCATTTTCTTCGATGCAACCATACAACCCAACGCAAAACTAATACTAGTCACAATTTTCGTCCCAGATGGAATAGAACCCGCACTTTCAGAATAACAAGGCAGCTGAACTGACCCTGGGCAGTCGGAGAGGGATTTCAGGTAGTCGTCCATGGCAAAGCGATCCGGCAGGAGGACGAGGCTGGTGTTGCTGTAGCCGTACATCTCTCGGAGGAACAGCTTGAAGACCCAGGCGATGAGGTATGAGCCGGGCCGATCGGAGACCTGCAGCCGGATATCGAGCGTGTCTCCCTGCCAGGCCATGCCTCGGGACAAAGACACTGCAACAGATCGACAAGACATGTCAGGCCTCGAGACAGAGACAATGAAACAGACAGACAGACATGTCAGGCCTCGAGACAGAGACACTGAAACAGACAGACAGACATGTCAGGCCTCGGGACAGAGACAATGAAACAGACAGACATACATGTCAGGCCTCGAGACTGAGACAATGAAACAGACAGACAGACATATCAGGCCTCGAGACAGAGACAATGAAACAGACAGACAGACATATCAGGCCTCGAGACAGAGACAATGAAACAGACAGACAGACATGTCAGGCCTCGAGACAGAGACAATGAAACAGACAGACAAGACATGTCATGCCTCGGGACAGAGACACTAAAACAGACCGACAAGACATGTCAGGCCTCGAGACAGAGACACTGAAACAGACAGACAGACATGTCAGGCCTCGGGACAGAGACAATGAAACAGACAAACAGACATGCCAGGCCTCGAGACAGACACTGAAACAGACCGACAAGACATGTCAGGCCTCGAGACAGAGACAATGAAACAGACAGACAGACATATCAGGCCTCGAGACAGAGACACTGAAACAGACAGACAAGACATGTCAGGCCTCGAGACAGAGACAATGAAACAGACAGACAGACATGTCAGGCTTCGAGACAGAGACACTGAAACAGACAGACAAGACATGTCAGGCCTTGAGACAGACACTGAAACAGATGGGCAGACAGAAGGTCAGGCAGGCAGTCAGGCAGACAGGCAAGGTAGGCCATGCTTTGGAACAGTGGTACTAAAGAAAGGACACTGAACAGTGAACAGTGGACTGTTGCGAAATGGACGAAGTTACTCACCCAAAGCTCTACCACTTGGATTATTGATTCATTGCCTTTCCTGATTTCATAACAGTTTTTGTTTCAGCTGTTGTTGTTTCAGCATCGTTAAAAATCAAAACCTTTATTTGTTTGCCATTGGAAACTGAGTGCCCTTCCCTCTGTTGTATTCTGTTATCCGGGTAGCCCCCCAAAAAAACGCGCCGAGTTTCGAGGCTTACCATTTTGTTTTGGTATATGAAGTTGACACTTGGTGCGCATGCGAAATAATGAATTCTGCGTTAAGCGAGCAAAAAAATAATATCAATCGGATATTTAGTTTTGATGTTATAAGACATTATCTAAACCCTTTTAAAAACGTTTTTTACGTTTTTATTTCCACGCTGAACGATCGGACCACCTTCAGCCCGGACCACTGCCAACAAACGCGACTTCCACTGCCCGATACTGGCGCGGATGAGCTCCACCGCTACTCCACATCCGCGCCAGTATCGGCCTCAAAAGATTGGTTTAGTCTGTTTAAAAACTGCTGTTTAAGCACGAGAATACATTAAGGTACACTTCATATGCTATGTTTAATCTGTTCAGACCTACTCACAAGTTACATGGCATGTGTTACATGTTATTCAATTACTTTTGGGAAAACTATGTTCCTGGATGGATAGATGTTCGGTGTTTCATGCTTGTATTTCTCCAAAATATACTTGAATGTCTCAATTCCTAGGAATAATCTGGTAGCTTATCAGCCTTGTCGATACCTGAAGAGCTGCCAAATCTTTGGAGTGTAGATGTCACGCCAATTCTGATTGGCCGGCGTATAAAGCTTGACCAATCACAAGCGATGTTATTTCAGCCCCCCCCCCCCCCCCACCCGATAAGTGGCGCTCCCGCTAACAATTTGATTGAATAGATGGCGCTCGTGCGGTTTTCACTGTCCATGCCACGCTGTTATTTAACCCTCGCCCTACGGGAGCTTTTTTCATCTTCACCCTACGGCGGGGGGGGGGCTAACAGTCCCCCTGTTAGCTTCCAAACCAAGCAACTTAGACCAATGCAGTAAGAACCAGCATGTTGCCTTTCATGAGAGGAATCTAACAGTATGCGATTTTGAGGTTTCAGGTCAACGGGTGACCTTCCAGGTCAAGTGAATGACCTCAGGTCGACCACGTCCAGAACAGCGATTCGGTCTGTGAGAAAACCTCAAAATTTGAAATTGATAAATGTAAATAAAAAGACATGTTCCTAGACCAGTTTTGTCCCATACATACAGAGAAGGTAATGATTTGTTCGTATCTTGTCAAAAAAGTCAAAAAAGTTATTAAAAAAATGACGTCATGAGTTTCTTACACTTAGGGAGCCATCATTTAGTCAACAATAGAGATATTGCTTTAAAATGTGGCTTGAGTATTGTCCATACTCAGTTCTCTCATATATATTCCTGTTTTTCTAACATCTTTTAAAATTGTGATTTTGTGGTGATGAAAAAAAAAACAAGTTGTTGTATTTATTTTAGGAGTTAAAAATCCAAAATTTTGGAAATCCGAGATTGTTGTTTTAAAGAAAATGCCATTTTGTATCTTGGCTGAACTGCGTTTGCAATTTGCTTAAAAACTCTGTTTACTACGATTTTTTCAATATTTATCGTTTTTCCACCAACATGACGTCATCAAAACATAATATTTCTCAAACTATTTAACAAATTTGAATGAAATTTTTACAGCATACGTATAATTGTTGTAAACTCAGCTACGAAAAAGTTCAGCAAGATGCCCCGCATGTGTAAACAGTTATTCAAGAAAAACCTTAGGGGCCCGGGGAGCTGTCAGCCCCCGTAGGGCGAGGGTTAAATGATTGGAATGTTTTTATTTGCGAGTTATTATGACCATGTTCCAATGATGTAAAACTAATGGTAGTTTGTGTGCGTTTACTGACCTCGTGTTTATTATTATTTTTATTATTTTTCAAATTGTACGTGTTATTATAGCGGCACTATAGAAAAAGGCGGTGTTTCGTATTAGTTCCTCGAGATCACTGCGCAACATTCAACTACACGCTTTTAGAAGTCTTTTAGCAGGGAAGAGATAATCAAATTTGGGGAAATTTCACTAGAAAAAATTAAAAGTTTCAATTCCTAGGAAATTATTTTCCTAGGAATGGGGAGGCTGTTTATGCTATGTAAACAGGCCTATTGATACTCAAAAATCATAATTATGCCGACCAAAATTCAAGTGTATTTCAAATGCATATGCCATTTTGAATTTGATGAGACATTTCATTTGGTCTTTCTAGGATAAACTGAAGAACATTGCTGACCTTAATTAACTAAACAAACAAGTGAATATCTAAAGCCAGACGGCAATCTGTTTCCCTAGCACTATGGACTGTAACATTATATAATATGCATATCGATACACTCATCGTAAACTTTTACCGGGTGTTTATTTTTCCCTGTATTTGACCTTATCCATTACCACTCGCCAGTCCTGACCATCTGCAGCTGTTTGTGTACAGCTACCGTTTGGCGAACGTTCGTAAACATCTGGGTGTTATCACTATTTCTGTATCATCTGTCTCTTTAACATCATTCCTTCAGTTCGTTCGTTACAGTTCCACCGTAATATCGTTACAGTTCCTCCGTGCGTTACAGTTCCACCGTAATATCGTTACAGTTCCACCGTGCGTTACAGTTCCACCGTAATATCGTTACAGTTCCTCCGTGCGTTACAGTTCCACCGTAATATCGTTACAGTTCCACCGTGCGTTACAGTTCCACCGCAATAGCGTTACAGTTCCACCGTGTGTTACAGTTCCACCGTAATAGCGTTACAGTTCCACCGTGCGTTACAGTTCCACCGTAATATCGTTACAGTTCCACCGTTCGTTACAGTTCCACCGTAATATCGTTACAGTTCCTCCGTGCGTTACAGTTCCACCGTAATATCGTTACAGTTCCACCGTGCGTTACAGTTCCACCGTAATATCGTTACAGTTCCACTGTGCGTTACAGTTCCACCGTAATATCGTTACAGTTCCTCCGTGCGTTACAGTTCCACCGTAATATCGTTACAGTTCCACCGTGCGTTACAGTTCCACCGTAATATCGTTACAGTTCCACTGTGCGTTACAGTTCCACCGTAATATCGTTACAGTTCCACCGTTCGTTACAGTTCCACCGTAATATCGTTACAGTTCCACTGTGCGTTACAGGTCCACCGTAATATCGTTACAGTTCCACCGTTCGTTACAGTTCCACCGTAATATCGTTACAGTTCCACCGTGCGTTACAGTTCCACCGTAATATCGTTACAGTTCCACCGTGCGTTACAGTTCCACCGTAATATCGTTACAGTTCCACCGTGCGTTACAGTTCCACCGTAATATCGTTACAGTTCCACTGTGCGTTACAGTTCCACCGTAATATCGTTACAGTTCCACCGTGCGTTACAGTTCCACCGTAATATCGTTACAGTTCCACCGTTCGTTACAGTTCCACCGTAATATCGTTACAGTTCCACTGTGCGTTACAGTTCCACCGTAATATCGTTACAGTTCCACCGTGCGTTACAGTTCCACCGTAATATCGTTACAGTTCCACCGTGCGTTACAGTTCCACCGTAATATCGTTACAGTTCCACTGTGCGTTACAGTTCCACCGTAATATCGTTACAGTTCCACTGTGCGTTACAGTTCCAAGATGTAACCATCTGTGATTACCCAGCGGACGCAAGATCTTCCGTCAACGGGGTGGGGGGGGGGGGGGGGCGGGATCTACGCATGAGCGGGCCGCTCATGCGTAGACGGTCAGGCCGACCGTTGCCATGGTTTTCTGAAGCTTTTTCTTCGCAACTACTCGGTTGATGTGGCAGACAAATTGGCACAAAAAGTTCATATAAAAAGATCGTATTACATTTCAGAATTTCTGCATTGTCGGGTTTAGGAACAGCGCACACCGACGCACAACCCTGTCTTCCTTATATGGTGGTGGTTGCGCAACTTGCGGCCATGACCCACCACTGCACTGAACCCAATAACAACCGACCCACCCACCACGCGCTTGGCCGGCCCCGACTGACCCGTCCGGTCACGTGATGCCTGCGGTCGGCAAAGGACGGCTACCGGGGTCGCCGTCCCTGGCATGTCCTGCTTAACTGAAAGCAAAGCTTTAAGTGCTCTATTACATTAGGAAATACCGCTTAAGAACAGCCCGCTCGGTTCCTGACACAAGGGCGTTTCACTGGTCCGCATCTATATATCTGTGTATCAGAACCTATATCTGTAGCCCGGTATGATTTGCATTAGTTGGCTGTTGACCACTGGCGGATCCAGGGGGGGGGTCACAGAGGCCATGACCTCCCCCAAACGCTCAATTCGTAAGGCCAAACTATGTTTTGGCCTCCCCAAACCGGCCAGCACAAGTACCAATCTAGGCAACAAAACACTTTTTTTTCGCTGAGCAGGGGGTGTCATCCCTACAGTGGACCATAGGTAAAGAAATTGCTACCAAATGCTGCCAATGAGACGTCATTGGCATGGTAAAATCTGATTAGTTCTGAAACGCCCCTTCTAACTCTGCTCCTATGGAGAGTAAACGGAATCCAAGAACACTGTTCGATAGCTCGTCAAAAATAATTTCGAAACTAATTGGTCATTATTTGGCTCAGGTGAATATTGAGGTCACCAGATGTAATCAAATGTCAGATTTTCCAGTTTAAGGACTTCGCTCCAGAAACCCCCAAATATCTCGGGAACGGGAATAGCTAGGGGCAAAGAAATAAAAAGCAATATAAATCTATTTAAAAATGCAATCCCCATTGGTGCCCTCAAATATTAGGTCCGGTCAATAGTTTAGGCTCCAGAGCTTACCAAAGGCCAAAAGGCTATTTTTTTGGTCAAACTGTATTCGCAAATAACTGTTTGCCTAATAAAGATATGGTAATACGTTTGACCCCATTATGTTTGTCTCATCAATGCACTTCGAATCATATTCATGCACACCAGGTTAGGTCAACTTATAAATTTGAACTCAGGTCAAGGTCACGTGATGACTCAAACTAGGTCATGTTGCATATTGAAAGACGTGTCTCGACGAGACAAACATATTGGTGCCGGTTTCACTTCTTTATCTTCATTATGTCGAGAGTTATTGAAAAAAGATGCTGGTGAACTCAGATGACCTCTGCCAACCCTGTTGGGGTCACTGAACAAAAATTGTACCTGGTTCATCAAGAATGACCTATGATCACATTATCCAGGAGGAATTGCACTGATATCATGCGTATCCTCGGAAAAGGAAGCATTTTAATATTTCCCCATTGACTCATAATGGGGAGGTCACGAAATTAACCCAACCTTTGGTCTATATGAGAACAAAACGAGATAAACGAATTGTAGGTACTTATGACCTTAGCAATCCTGTAAGTTTGAAACCGATCGGCCAAAAACTGTGGCTGTGGTAGGATCACAAACGTCTTTGGTGGTGGGGTCACGTGACCTGGCCTGGTCACCTGACCTGATATGACCCTAGGTTCAAAATTTCACACAATGTGGGTAATTGATGCCCAAACACCTGTGCTGAAGAAGGCGGCGCTGCGCGCCGCCGTTTATTTCGCTATCCTTGAAAACCTTAGGCAGGCGTCTAAACGCCCCCCCCCTCCCCCCACCCCGGCACAGCGCGGGTTAAAGGAAATAGTTCACCTTCGATGTTGTTTCCAGACACGATTTGATGATATTTTGAAATACAATTTATTTGTAAATTGCCAAAAATGGCCATACATTGCGCCAATTCAGGACAGAATGTCGTAAATTATTAATTGTATCAAAACTATATACATACTCTCTGAGTCAGGGTCCTCATGTCACGCGAATGAAAGAAATGGCTCAGCCAATCAGATTCGAAAGTAGTCGCGTGAGGATAGACACGCATTAAAGAAGTGCCAACCGGCAGCTGGCGGTTCGCTTGCTAGCACAGTATGTAAGCTGATTGGCTGATTGTATAGCCTCTGTCCAGGCTATCGTAAGCACCGCATTCTTTCGAAAGCACCGCATTCCTTCGCAAAAAAAATCCAATATATTCGGCTGGAGAGTCTTCTCAGTCAAGGAAACTTGCCGATAGGGGTTTCGCAACACGGGCCACAAAACTGCTAGCTCAGTTTAACCCTATTCCCTGCGGGCGGCCAGAATTACGTTAACCTGCGGGGAGGGCAGATTCTGCCCCCCCCCCCCCCAGAGATCTCGAGAACCGCTCGGTCGATTTAGATGGGGGAAACGCCATTCGATTCGTCATGACAAGATCTCTCATTTTTTACCACGAAATTTTTGTTTTGTTTAAAAATGGGGGGTCAAGGGGCAAAAAATCCGAATTTTTTGGTGTTTTTTGAAAGGTCATTGCGGCCATGTGGCTCGACCTATTCCATGCTCTAAACGTTTTTGAGCTTCAAATGTACTGGTATTTAATATATAAAAAGACCAAAAAAAAACATGATAGGCGTATTCAGGGAATGTAAAATGGGGGGATTTTCTGGAAAAAAAATATGTGCTGTTCGTGATTGTTTGGGACAAGACCGTCACATGTGGGCATTATATGCTGTAATTTGTTAAATTTGATATATTGCGCATAGGCGGATCCAGGAAAAAACATCGGGGCACCATGCGCGTAACGCTTTTATCATCTTACTAATTTGAAGTTGGACCTAATTTGAGGGTGGGTATCGCCTCCCATTTTTGTATCCTGAGTGCGCCTCTGCCCCAAAAATGTGTACAATCCCAGTATCTATGATGCATATTGCATTGAAATTGCTTCTGACGCATTAGTTGCATTGCAAACCACGAAGGAAGTATGCGACGTAAAACCGCATTCGTAACACCCTCCCAAAATCAGAACCCTGGAACCGCCTCTGCTGGACCGATTTTTTTCTCAAAATTTTGACACATCACGCGCCATTCAATTTTGGGAAAAGTCACAAATTTTCAGGACGTTAGGTCTAACGGTTTAGAAGCAGCAAGTGAAAAACCACCGGGAGGGGCAGAATCTGCCCCCGCAGGGAATAGCTAATACCTTACGAATGGGAATAGCCTTATTAACCTTATGAATAACCTTATTTGTAGCAGGGGGGGGCGGATTCCGCCTCCCTCATGTTTTTTCTAAGATATCTCCGAAACGGCTAGGAGCAGGCCCATAAAACTTTGGGAATTTGTCCAAAATAGATTTTAACATATAGAGTCAAAATTTTGAGTTCTTAACCTGAACAGAGGCGGTTCCAGGGCACGGTTTTGGGAGGGTTCGGCGTCGACATTTAGCGATAATACGGAAATGCGATCTTCACGGTTTCTTCCTAACTGCCTCAAGTATGAAGGAGTTACATCGGTTTACGGTGATTGCAACAAGTGCAAATTAGTTGATGTAATGAAATATCATACAAATTGCATGGCAGAGGCGGTTTCAGGTGCTTGAAAAGGGGAGTTCCCAGGAAGTATTCAATGCTTGGCGGGAAGCCAATAGAGCGATGCAAGAGGCATTTATAGCTATCAGGATGTAAAATATAGCTTCTACTTCCATTATTTGTATAATTTATTACATATAGAGTTGCAGGGGCGTGTTCAGACACATGAAAAGGGGGTGACTGGCATGGTGATGACGATATGCCAGCGATTACGGCGCAATAGACGGTTAGCTTATAATGATATATGCACATATGAGGCCAGAAGAGAGAATAAAGTCATTTTTTTGCAGAGGCGCGCTCAGGAATGGAAGAAAGAGGGTCATATTACTGCAAGGAAACTAAGATGCATGGGCCTACAATGACATAACATACTGCAGTTTTCGGATGAAACATGCACCACAGGGTACTCTACGAACGAATATAAGATAATATGCGAGTCCAGGTAGGGTAAAAAGGGAGGTAAGCAATTTGAATTGAAGTTGTAAGTAAAATAGTCACTGTTGACTAGTTAGTATCATACTAGCGGATAATATACTTATCAAAAGGTCTTGAGCCTCCCCAGTTAAGATCCTGTATACGCCTATGATGAAGTAAAACATGCAAAAAGGAACTATCTACGATCTGTAACTTATTTATAGTGATGGGTAGCAACTTGCTTGCGGTTAATATTTGTCCTATTTGACCTCCCTTTCTCACTAACCGGGTACTGCCTATTGCAAACAAAATATGACTTATAACTGTTTTGTCTAATGTCACAATAGCATACCATTCCATGTATATAAAAAAACATCAAAACATAGTTGTATTACGCATTTACTTCACCCTATATTGAGTGACCTGCACACGCCTATGATTTTTTAACTTTCAAAAGTTACCGCCATATATCGATCTCCAATTAAATCTCTATCGATTCCCATTGGTTGTGTTAAAATCGGTTGATAAACATGACAGCTGTGTTGGACCACAAATACCTCTAAAATGTGTAGTTTTTGCCCCCATGTTGCCCCCTATATTTGTATTTTTATTTTAGAAATGTAGATCGTGTTGAGGGGAACCAAACGCCGCTTCATTTTTGCAAATCGGACAGGTAGATCTCGAGATCTCCGGGGGAAGGGGCAGAATTCCCTCCCCCCCCCCCCCTGTTACAAATAGGGGTAGCCAGGAGCCTGTTACAAATAGGGTAAACACTCATGTTGAAGGTGAGCTATTTCCTGTAATAAGCTCGGTCAGACCCGAAGAATTCCGGCCAGGTTGTGCAGTAAGAGTGACAGACGGTCTAGATTTGCCATTGCCAGATCACATCGCACCTTTCTGCATCATATCCAACATAAAAACATGGTTAAAAGCCACCGAAAACGATTCCAGACTATCGTCCATTACATAGAGCGTGGACAGCGGCGACTGAGTTACCATCCCAATGAAGTCATCCACTGGCCGCGGGGGACGGTACAAACAAACGCTGATGGTTTTACCTGGTTATAGGGCCTTGGCGTTGAGGACCCTCCCCCTCCCCCCCCCCCCCCCCCCTCCAGTTAACGACTTTTCGCCGTTGACGATCCGACGCTACCCCCGGTCAACGAGCCTACGCCCCTGAGTCGTTGACCAGGGGGAGGGGAGGGGGAGGGGGGGGGGGGCGGTCAACGACTCTTCTTCACGCTAACGACCCGACGCGACATCACCCCCCCCCCCCGTGAATAACTTTGAAACGAAAATTTTGGCCTCCCCAAACTCGAACCTCCGCCACTGAAGAGGGAGACAAATGTCCCCTCCCAAAGGAACATGGGGAGACATTCAATACAAATACAAGTATGCCCCCCGCAACGACTCTTTCGTTCGCACTGAGACCCCCCTCCCCTGGTCAACAATTTTGTGCGCTGGCGACCCGACGCCCCCCCCCCGTCAACAACTTTTCGCTGATAAAACGGAGTGAAATTTGAGCACTCCAAACTCGAACCCGTCAGCACTCTCGAACCCATCAGCACTTTGAGCACTCCAAACTCGAACTCGAATCCGTCAGTGCCTGAGTATTTGGCCTCCCCAAACGGAGTGGCTGGATCCGCCAGTGCTGCTGGCTGCCACCAGTTGCACGGTCCACCCGTTGGGCCTCGTTGCTATGTCTGGCCAGGCGACAGGCCAACCATTTGACCCGCATTTTGGAACGCGCTCCCGGCTGCGGCGCTCCGTCGTAACCTAAACAGTCACCGACAGGCCCGAAGGCGACATTCCGCTCCCCATACGGACTTCTCAGCTCATATGAGCCTGTGCGCACACGTTCGGGGCGGGCGGCTGGCTGACTCGCCTGATCTCCCCCCGACCCGGGCTGACTCGCTTGATCCCCCCCTCCGACCCGGGCTGACTCGCCTGATTTCCCCCCCCCCCCGACCCGGACTGACTCGCCTGATCTCCACCCCCCCCCCCCCGACCCGGACTGACTCGCCTGATCTCCACCTCCCCCCCCCCCGGCTCGGGCTGACTCGCCTGATCTCCACCCCCCCTCCCCCTCCCCATCCCCGACCCGGGATGACTCGCCTGATCTCCACCCCCCCCCCCCTCCCCCCTCCCCCTCCCCGACCCAGGATGACTCGCCTGACCTCCCCCCCCCCTCCCCCCTCTCCCTCCCCGACCCGGGATGACTCGCCTGATCCCCTCCCCGACCCGGGCTGACTTGCCTGATCTCCCCCCCGACCTGGGCTGACTCGCCTGATCTCCACCCCCCCCCCCCCTCCCGACCCGGGCTGACTCGCCTGATCTCCCCCCTCGACCCAGACTAACTCGCCTGATCCCCCCCCCCCCGACCTGGGCTGACTCGCCTGATCTCTCCCCCCCCCCCGACCCGGGCTGACTCGCCTGATCTCCCCCCCCCCTCGACCCGGGCTGACTCGCCTGATCTCTCCCCCCCCCCGACCCGGGCTGACTCGCCTGATCTCCCCCCCCCCCTCGACCCGGGCTGACTCGCCTGATCTCTCCCCCCCCCCTCGACCCGGGCTGACTCGCCTGATCTCCCCTCCCCGACCCGGGCTGACTCGCCTGGTCCCCCCCCCCCCCCCCCCGACCCGGGCTGACTCGCCTGATCTCCCCCCCCCCCGACCCGGGCTGACTCGCCTGATCTCTCCCCCCCCCCCTCGACCCGGGCTGACTCGCCTGATCTCCCCCCCCCCCTCGACCCGGGCTGACTCGCCTGATCTCTCCCCCCGACCCAGACTGACTCGCCTGATCTCCCCCCCCCCCCGACCCGGGCTGATTCGCCTGATCTACCCCCCCCCCCCCCCCCCCGACCCGACCCAGACTAACTCGCCTGATCCCCCCCCCCCCCCCCGACCTGGGCTGACTCGCCTGATCTCCCCCCCCCCCCACCCGACCCGGGCTGACTCGCCTGATCTATCCCCCTCCCCCGCGACCCAGACTGACTCGCCTGATCCCCCCCCGACCTGGGCTGACTCGCCTGATCTCCCCCCCCCGACACAGACTGACTCGCCTGATCCCTCCCCCCGACCCGAGCTGACTCGCCTGATCTCCCCCTCCCCGACCCGAGCTGACTCGCCTGATCCCCCCCGACCCGGGCTGACTCGCCTGATCTCTCCCACCCCCCCCCCCCGACCCAGACTGACTCGCCTGACCCCCCCCCCCCCCCGACCTGGGCTGACTCGCCTGATCTCCCCCCCCCCCGACCCAGACTGACTCGCCTGATCCCCCCCGACCCGAGCTGACTCGCCTGATCTCCCCCCCCCCCCCGACCCAGACTGACTCGCCTGATCCCCCCCCCCCGACCTGGGCTGACTCGCCTGATATCTCCCCCCCCCCCCGACCTGGGCTGACTCGGCTGATCTACCCCTCCCCCGACCCGGACTGACTCGCCTGATCTCCCCCCCCCGACCCCGGCTGACTCGCCTGATCTCCCCCCCCCCCGACCCGG
This sequence comes from Chirona hameri, assembly GCA_036785665.1. Lineage (NCBI taxonomy): Eukaryota > Metazoa > Arthropoda > Thecostraca > Balanomorpha > Balanidae > Chirona > Chirona hameri. The sequence continues at coordinate 117,729 of JAXIVJ010001471.1, read as the reverse complement.
GCTGACTCGGCTGATCCACCCCCCCCCCCCCCGACCCGGGCTGACTCGCTAGATCTCCACCCCCCCCCCCCCCCGACCCGGGCTGACTCGCTAGATCTCCACCCCCCTCCCCCCCGACCCGGACTGACTCGCCTGATCTCCCCCCCCCCCGACCCGGACTGACTCGCCTGATCCCCCCCCCCCCCGACCCGGGCTGACTTGCCTGCACCCCCCAACCCAGACCCGGGCTGACTTGCCTGATATCCATCCCCCCCACCTCGCCTCCCCCCCCCCCCGACCTGGATTGACTCGCCTGATCTCCACCCCCCCCCCGACCCGGACTGACTCGCCTGATCTCCACCCCCCCCCCCCCCCCGGCTCGGGCTGACTCGCCTGATCTCCACCCCCCCCTCCCCCCTCCCCATCCCCGACCCGGGATGACTCGCCTGATCTCCACCCCCCCCCCCCTCCCCCTCCCCTCCCCGACCCGGGATGACTCGCCTGACCTCCCCCCCCCCCCTCCCCCCTCTCCCTCCCGACCCGGGATGACTCGCCTGATCTCCAACCCCCCCCCCCCCCCCTCCCCCCTCCCCCTCCCCGACCCGGGATGACTCGCCTGACCTCCACCCCCCCCCCTCCCCCCTCTCCCTCCCCGACCCGGGATGACTCGCCTGACCCCCCCCCCCCCCGACCTGGGCTGACTCGCCTGATCTCTCCCCCCCCCGACCCGGGCTGACTCGCCTGATCTCCCCCCCCCCCTCGACCCGGGCTGACTCGCCTGATCTCTCCCCCCCCCCCGACCCGGGCTGACTCGCCTGATCTCCCCCCCCCCTCGACCCGGGCTGACTCGCCTGATCTCTCTCTCCCCCCCCCCCCCCTCGACCCGGGCTGACTCGCCTGATCTCCCCTCCCCGACCCGGGCTGACTCGCCTGGTCTCCCCCCCCCCCGACCCGGGCTGACTCGCCTGATCTCCCCCCCCCCCTCGACCCGGGCTGACTCGCCTGATCTCCCCCCCCCCCGACCCGGGCTGACTCGCCTGATCTCTCCCCCCGACCCAGACTGACTCGTCTGATCTCCCCCCCCCCGACCCGGGCTGATTCGCCTGATCTACCCCCCACCCCCCCGACCCGACCCAGACTAACTCGCCTGATCCCCCCCCCCCCCCGACCTGGGCTGACTCGCCTGATCTCCCCCCCCACCCGACCCGGGCTGACTCGCCTGATCTCTCCCCCCTCCCCCGCGACCCAGACTGACTCGCCTGATCCCCCCCCCCCCGACCTGGGCTGACTCGCCTGATCTCCCCCCCCCCCCCGACACAGACTGACTCGCCTGATCCCCCCCCCCCCCGACCCGAGCTGACTCGCCTGATCTCCCCCTCCCCGACCCGGGCTGACTCGCCTGATCTCTCCCACCCCCCCCCAGACCCAGACTGACTCGCCTGACCCCCCCCCCCCCCGACCTGGGCTGACTCGCCTGATCTCCCCCCCCCCCGACCCAGACTGACTCGCCTGATCCCCCCCCCCCCCCCGACCCGAGCTGACTCGCCTGATCCCCCCCCCCCCCGACCCAGACTGACTCGTCTGATCCCCCCCCCCCCCCCCCCCCCGACCTGGGCTGACTCGCCTGATCTCCCCCCCCACCCGACCCGGGCTGACTCGCCTGATCTCTCCCCCCTCCCCCGCGACCCAGACTGACTCGCCTGATCCCCCCCCCCCCTCCCCCGACCTGGGCTGACTCGCCTGATCTCCCCCCCCCCCCCCGACACAGACTGACTCGCCTGATCCCCCCCCCCCCCGACCCGAGCTGACTCGCCTGATCTCCCCCCCCCCCCCCGACCTGGGCTGACTCGCCTGATCTCCCCCCCCCCCGACCCAGACTGACTCGCCTGATCCCCCCCCCCCCCGACCCGAGCTGACTCGCCTGATCTCCCCCCCCCCCCCGACCCAGACTGACTCGCCTGATCCCCCCCCCCCCGACCTGGGCTGACTCGCCTGATATCTCCCCCCCCCCCGACCTGGGCTGACTCGCCTGATCTCCCCCCCCCCCCCCCCGACCCGGGCTGACTCGGCTGATCTACCCCCCCCCCCCCCCGACCCGGACTGACTCGCCTGATCTCCCCCCCCGACCCCGGCTGACTCGCCTGATCTCCCCCCCCCCCCCCCCCGACCCGGGCTGACTCGGCTGATCCACCCCCCCCCCCGACCCGGGCTGACTCGCTAGATCTCCACCCCCCCGACCCGGGCTGACTCGCTAGATCTCCACCCCCCCCCCCCCCCCCCGACCCGGGCTGACTCGCCTGATCTCCCCCCCCCCCCCGACCCGGACTGACTCGCCTGATCCCCCCCCCCTCCCCCCCCGACCCGGGCTGACTTGCCTGCACCCCCCAACCCAGACCCGGGCTGACTTGCCTGATATCCATCCCCCCCCCCCCCCCCCCCCACCTCGCCTCCCCCCCGACCCGGGCTGACTCGCCTGATATCCCCCCCCCCCGACCCGGGCTGACTCGCCTGATCTCCATCCCCCCCACCTCGCCTCCCCCCCCCCCCCCCCGACCCGGGCTGACTCGCCTGATCCCCCCCCCCCCCCGACCCGGGCTGACTCGCCTGATCTCCACCCCCTCCCCCTCCCCGACCCCGACCCGGGACCTAGCGACAACAGAGGCTGTTTGGAACTTCGGAACTATTCAGTCATCTGCTCTGGTGCAGTTTTGTGTTCTACAGTCGTGTTTCTCAGAAGTATAAACGAACGAACTGTGAACCTTTCAGTATCCATAGCAATTAACAACTTACATTCCGCGGATTGTGCAGGCGTCAAGGCCAATGCCTACTTGAGAAGGAAATAATCAACCCGCTGAGCTGGGGGTGGCCGAATCCATTCTCGAATACTCTCGCTTGGGATGGATTCACCCTGGACACAGTTGTTACTTTCAGCATTCGTATGCAGTCAATAACTGCATATGCTTGCAAAATCCAGCGCACCGCGCATCAGGCAGACACATGCGGCCCATACGACGGCCATTTTGGCGATGTGAGTAATATCGAGGCAAACAATACCGTTTGATTCTAGACTGTGTTGGACGTTGCCAAGACCAATGCCAACTGCCCAAGGTGACTAACCGAATAACTCACAGAATTTACACTGTTGGGAATGGATTTTGCGGCGCGCTTGAGTAATTTAGGTGCATTTTATTTTTGAACACTCACTCATCTAAATATCATCTCACACAATCACTCATATGAATTATTCACAGTCCATTAACATTTTTAAATCGTTGCCAACAGACTTGTCAATGATTCATATTTTTCATGAATCGATTCACAGTGATTCACGGACCATAATGAATGATTCAATCATGATTCAATCACTCAACATTACCATAATGAATGATTCAATCATGATTCAATCACTCAACATTACCATAATGAATGATTCAATCTTGATGCAATCACTCAACATTAAAGGGAAGTGTCGACTCCTTTGTCTAACTCTTTTGATTTTGAATGTGCGACTCTAAGATTTTATGAGCGTGATAGGGAGGTCATGCTCTACCTGTGTGCCAATTTGCATGCACATCAGAATAGTCTGCTGTTTGACCTTAAACATATGACCTGCTCTAAATCCTTTGATTTTGAATGTGCGACTCTAAGATTTCATGAGAGTGATAAGGAGGTTATGTTCTACCAGTGTGCTAATTTTCATGCAAATCGGAATAGTTCGCTGTTTGACCTTAAACCTATCTGACCTGCTCTAACTCCTCTGATTTTGAATGTGCGACTCTAAGATTTCATGAGAGTGATAAGGAGGTTATGTTCTACCAGTGTGCTAATTTTCAGGCACATCAGAATAGTCTGCTGTTTGACCTTAAACCTATCTGACCTGCTCTAACTCCTCTGATTTTGAATGTGCGACTCTAAGATTTTACCAGAATGATCGTGTCGTGATCTATCTTTGTATCAATTTTGAAGCCAATCCAAATAGTCCGCGAATGTATTTCCGAATGTGAATGTGAGCCAATTGGACACGCGTGTTGTTTATTTTGATTATAAAATGATATTTATAATATTTATTATAATTGCAAATTCCAAGTTCCAAAAGCATTAATGACTTTACGTTTCACTTTTTTAAGCGAATAGAACATTTATTTTGATTTTGCATTAGGTATTATTTTTGATAAAGCATGATGTGGAATAAAGCGACGCCGATGCGACAGTGATATTTGGGACATGCGGAGGTCATGCAAATGTTTGTTTATGATTTAGTTTTTGATATGGTATAGCCTAGAAATTAGGAAAAGGTGGGTACCTTTTGATAATTTTTCGTGTGAAAAAAGTGTGCGTATACTGTGTGGTTTATGAACCAAAGTATGAGTTAGTTACCTTTTTTAAGTATTTAGGTACCTACCCCTAACCCTACCAGTTCCAAGGTATTCACCTAGTTAGGGCTGATTGAACAGTAGCTTTGTGCCCACTGGAGTTGGACACAAAGCCTCGCTTTCTTTACGCATAGATGAATTACAGGCTACAGCTCAGGACACAGAGCTCATATAATTGGCCATTAAGTGCCTGGTTTGTCCACAGGGCACATATTAATGCTGGGCCGCTGGCATATTTTGTGGACAGTTTATGCTGTTCGACCAAAAAAGAATGATTCTTTGAGCAATGAATGATTCAATCAGCCTATTTTCTCTGTATGAATGATTCAATCAGTGACTCACAACAGGTTTGCGCATGAGGTGAATCGATTCATGAGTCATTCATTTGAAATAAGAATGATTCAATCAAAAGTAGTCGATTCACATTGATTCATTGACAAGTCTGGTTGCCAATCATTAATCATTTCACATGACAGGAAATGCAATTATAACGATGGTTAAGTGGAACAATTACTGTAAAATGATTTCCTATGAATGCAAAACACTTTTTCACCCCAGCCTGTAAATTAAGAGCTCGATGAAGATGAACGTGGGACCTCGATGCGTTTGCCGCGCATAGGCGTACACAAGAGGGGGGAGCAAACGGGACACTTGCCCCCCCCCCCCTCCGTGAAGGTCTGTACCCTTTGGTCCCTTTGGTCGAACAAATGAATGATTTTTTTAAAGAGAAAAATGGAGAAAATATGCACTTTTAAAAATATAGTGGGGCAAATCAGGTGAGTTTTTTTGGTGGGTACTTTATGCCCCCCTGAACAAAAATTGCCCCCTCCTGGAGCGTATCCTGGGTACGCTACTGTTGCCGCTAGATATATATAATTGTGTGAAGGTCCGTGTGTTCACACTGCCCGTTCACACTGGGCGCAGTTGTTCTTTGCATGCTTATGTACGTGTACTTACTAGTTATTTATATTATCTATATCTTATTTATATTATCTACTAGTTATTTATATTATCTATGATTATATTACTCGTAGTTATTATTTATTTACTGCGGATGCATGCACATGAAAAAACTGCGTCCAGTGTGAATCTAGGTTTACTTAAAAACATCCTCATATATCGTTTTCATTTTTTTCATACCCGTCTTCCTATTAACTAAACACAGGTTTATAAAAAACATGTAATTTTTTATGTGTTCTGATTGTATTTATTTATATTGATGGTTAATTTAGCGAGCAACCACTTTGTCGCCAAGTCTCTCAAAATTTGTCACTATCAATTGCAAAAAATAATAGTTTCAATTATGTAAAAGGGGGCGGTCAAAAGGGCTGTCTCCACGTGGGATTTTGTTTTAGTTTACAAATCAACAAACGTTGCTCCCCTGTGTAGGCGACGCTATTGTTATGTTTTATGTATGTACTTTTTTACTTCAATGGCACAAATTGGTTTTTGAAGCTAAAATAACACAAACAAACATGCTAAAATAACCAAAAACATCGGTCGTGGAGACAGACATTAAGTCACAAACAACATTTTGCATCAAAAACCTTCCTACAAAATCAATATTAAAATGTTGAAAAAATGGCTTCCTAAAATAATTAATAAAATAGGGAAGACATTTTCAGCAAAATTGACAGTAACATTTATCACACTTCAAACAGAACATAACATAACTAACACAGCAAATAACAATTAACATGGCAACTTAATTTTATGTTCCAAATACGCAGACATCATGCGTAACATGGTTAACACATTACATGTTAAGTCTTTATAATCACCTTATATCATCAGGTTTGATCTAAAGGTGATTATAGTACTTCATTTCATGTGGACATTTGCGACCTGAGATTCATCTGGGCTTGGGTATGCTTTATTTTTGTTTATGCATTATATTGCTGAGAGCATTGAGAGTAAGTTTTGAAAATATGCATTTAATAGATCGTCGTATATGCTACCACCTTTTGCGTATTGATTACATAATTTGTTCGGGAGACAGGGGCAGGATATACCGTCCTCCTACCCCAAGCGACTCGTGTTTTATTCATGTACTTTTTACTTATTCAATGTATCACGAGCAGGGTCGTCACTACTTACCGATGAAGGCAGAGAGTGAGTACACATACAACTTCAAATATGACATACAGCTTACAAAGCTCAGTAAAAAAAAAACATACAACATACTACAAAGTATACACCACATAATGGTACACAAATAAGATAAAACTAAACATATATGATACAAGGTAAAAGCTTAAAAATAACTAAGCATAATGATACAAGGTAAAGGCTAAAAAGCTTAGAGCAGCGCTTATAATAGACACTGTCGTGCTTTAGAGAGAATATGCAAGTGACGATACGGATTCTAAAATAACGTCATCAAATAATCGTCTTGTCTGCAAAATCGTCTGCAAAAACGTCTGCCTCTGGAACATTGCAAGGCTTAACTACACCTTTTTAGGTCCAATTTAAAAAAGATAAAGAGCAAATTATAAAAGGTAAAATCCAATTTAAAAAGATGCTTAGTCCAGTTTAAAATATGTAACGTTCAATTTAGGGAACAAAATATTAACTCTAAATTAAGAAAACAAATATAAAGTGTAATTTAAAACAGGGAATCCTTTCAACAGGGAATCCCTCATGAGCTTACACATGAAACCAAATGTTTTTTTTTGTGCTGGCCTTTACATCACGTTTCCGAGGTAGAACACACGGGAAAATGCAATCGAAAGCTCTTGGAAAATGCAATCGCCATTAGTTGTTACCTCAAAGTTTAGCTCAGATCAATAGTTTAGGCTCCAGAGGTCATCAAAGGTCAAAAAGGCTATTTTTTGGGCAAAACTGTTTTTTTTTCTTCTCGCAAATAAATGTGTACCTAATATAGATAAGGCAACAATTGTGACGCCATGGTGTTTGTCTCGTCAAGGCACTTCGAATTATGTTCATGTCGATCAGGTTGGGTCAACTTAGAAATTTGACCTCAGGTCAAGGTCAAGTGGTGACCCAAGTAAGTCATGTTGCATATTGGGAGACATGTCTCGACGATAAAAACACATTAGTGCCGGTTTCACTTATCTATCTTCATTCTGTCGAGAGTTATTGGAAAAAGTGTACCCAGGTCACGTCAACTGACCTTACCTCCAAAAATGTTTGTGGTCGTGCCAAAGCCACAGTGTCTGTCCAGGAGATTTGAAACGTACAGGATTTTGTTAGGTCATACGTACCTAGATACATACAATTCGTGTATCTCGTTTTTTATACCGGTGACCTAAGGTCAGGTCAATTTCGTGACCTCCCCATTATATGTCAATGGGAAAATATGTTTCATATTTAGAGAATATGTATTAGAATAGGTCAATTCCTCCAGAATCATGTTATTGTAGCTCATTATTGATGATCCATGTGCAATTGTTGCTAGATGACCTCTCCAGGGTCAGCTGAGGTCATCTGAGGTCACCGGGACTTTCTTGCCAATACCTCTCTATGATATAATACAGATAGAGACGTGCAAATGATACCACTGTGTTTGTCTCGTCAAGACGCATGGCCCCATATGCAACATTACCTACCTGGGTCACCAAATGACCTTGACCTGAGGTCAAATTTTGAAGTTGAACTAATCAGGTCACCATCAATATATTTCGAAGCGTCTTGACGAGATAAATGCGATGGTGTTAATATTATTGCTGTATGGTCAACCGATAAAATGTTATTGACGAAACACTGTTTGGAAGAAAATACCATTGTGACCTTTAGTGACCTCTGGAGCCTAAACTATGGATCTTAGCTAAAATTTGAGGATCCCAATGGCGGTTTAATTTGTTATGAGCTTTCAATTTTTTTTTCTCGTTTGTTCCTAGCTATCATAGTTCCCGAAATATTGGTTTTTTTTTTAGCAAAGTCCTACACTTGGACAATTTCACCTTTGATTACCTCTGGTGACCTCAATATTGATCTGAACTAAAAATGCTCGAAGTAACTTCGAATGTCCTTATCGAGAAGCGAGAGCTTTCGAATGTGTTTTGCACCGTCTTTCTAGGCATTTTAGTTTTCGAGTTAGTGAGGAGGGTCATTTTGAACCCCTCCCGAAAACCAGGGCGAAGTTTCTCAGAGGCCCACCGGGGCGCGGGTTAAATGCGCATCCACTTGTCGGTCATGCAGTCCTCCGCACGTGCCAGCCAAATGCAACTCTCGTGTAGCAAGCTGCCACTTCGGCAAAACTCTTATGTCGTTCATCTCACCTCTGACCTGTCTTATGTAAACAGCCGCTTGTCGACCATGCAGCCCCGCATCACACACAAAGACGCCGCAGATAATGTCCGTTAGTGTCAGGTACCGCTATCTAGGGTGACGCACACTGCACAGTAGGTTGTCTCATCAATCACAAAACATGCTATTCATCCATTTATATGGTACCCCAGGCAGCCAGAACCTATGTGATATAATTTTTGTTCGTAAAAAATAGAACTAATCCTGCCGTCAGCAAACAACGAAACGTGAATATCGACTAGGGCGCCCCTATCGGCCACCACCGAAACTAACCATTCTCTCTTTAAATTCCTCAATATCTTACGTATAAAAAACGATAGAGATGCGAAACTTTCACAATGTGTGCACAATACTCGGTTCCTCTAAAAGTTAATGACTTAACTTTAAAGTCTTTTAAAATTATCTGAGCTCAATCATGACACTCAGTCAGTCAGTATCAGGGTCGATGAGCATTTAGCCGTGTGCTACTCATAGTTAATTAAGTACCGTAAGATATGATGAGCAGTAGACATGGGCGGATCCAGGGGCGGGGGGCAAAGGGTCATGCCCCCCCCCCCAAACCGCCTGAAATCGGCAAAAAAATGACACATTTTCTGATATAGAAAACAATCTAAGCAACTTTTACCAAGACAAATTTGTTTTAAATCAGCTCTCAATGCATAAGCTTGCGAAATCCGATAAGTTTTCAGAATCGTGTGAGACTTTTAAAATTCCCCCCCCTCAAACACCCCTTCTAGATCGGCCTTTGGCAGAAGACACCATGAAACGCGTAGCTAATTACCACTTACACTGTTTATATTGTATATCTTTAAATAAATCATTAGCCGTTTTCACGAAGGATTATTGCGCTGAAAAGATTCTGAAAAGTTTCTGAGAAGTTTTACAAAGTCTTGGTATATATGTCTTAGTATATTAAAGAAAGAAATTATATTCCAAGAAGGAAATTACTGATTTAGGCGATATTATCACTATTCAATAGTTATGGAAACATTTATTGAGCTCATCAAAAGTTTATGATACAAAATTGGCCGTTTTAAAAGAAAATATGAGTCTCGAGTCCATACGTTCAGTTCAACATACCGCCATACTAGTTACTACATCTGGCAGCGTCATGGATCACAGGTCGGTCTGCGCATGCGCAGTGATGTGCCAACATCGATTCGCCGCCGCTTCCGATCTGCGTGCCGCACGCACATGGACAAAGCTAAGCCGCACAGCCCGGCCGCCGGATCGGGCTACGGGAGAGAGACGAGCGTGATAAATTGTATGCGGAGATTATGTGGCGTGAGACACGCCACATAATCTTTCTGAATCTTTCTGAGAAGTTTTGAAAAGTTTCAGTAGGTGGAATGCATCACAACTTGGTAAGGCATCACAACTGACCTATCAATACTTATCTTGCTTATTACCAACAAACTGCAATTTTGTCAGCATATTATATTCTTACCAACATATTACACAATTCTGAGGGACATTTCTAGCCAAAAATCGCATGTAAAAGTTGTGTAGTTAAGGAATGGGTCGTCGAAACTTTTCAAAACATTTTAAACAGTTTTACAAAGTTTCGCACAATAATCCTTCGTGAAAACGGCTATTATATTAAATTTGATATGATAGCCGTTTCCATGAAGGATTATTGCGCTGAAAGATTCTGAAAAGTTTCTGGAAAGTTTTAACAAGTTTTGGTATAGAAGCCTTAGTTCGACGAACCATTCCTTAGCTACATAACTTTTACTTGCGATTTTTGGATTGAAATGTCCCTCCGAATTTTGTAATATGTTGGTAAGAATATGTTCACAAATCGCGGTTCGGTGGCAATTAGCAAGATAAATATGAATATGTCAGTTGTGATCTCCACCGACTGCAACTTGTCAAAACTTCAGAACGATGCAGAACATTAAGTGACGTGTGACGCAATTGGACGCAATGGACTCGCCCAATCCGGCCCAATCTGGCGGCCGGCCTGTGCGGCTTGGCTTTGTCCATGTGCTTGCGGCACGCGGGTCGGAGGCGGCGGCGAATCTATGCTGGCACATCACTGCGCATGCGCAGACATATCTGTGATCCATGACGCTTCCAGATTTAGTAACTAGTATGACGGTATGCTAAACTGAACGAATGGACTAGACGCATATGTTCTTTAAAACGGTAAATTTTGTATCATAAACTTGTTATGAGCTCAATACATGTTTCCATAACTATTGCATAGTGATAATATCGCCTAAATCAGTAATTTATTTCTAGGAATGTATAAAATACTAAGACTTCTATACCTAAAAATTCAGAAACTTTTCAGAAACTTTTCAGCGCCTTCGTATCCTTCGTAAAAACGGTTGATATGTCATACAGTCGCTCGGACTATCGGATGCATTCGCATATTCGCCCACTCCCTCGCACACGGAGGCGGCGAAAGCTATCTCTAGGAATGGGTTAATCATCTTTTTAATCCGATTAATACCAGTTAAGGGATAACGAACGCTTAACCCGCGCGGCGCTGGGGTCTCCATCCGAACGCGCCGCGCTGGGGGGGGGGGGGTAAATTTTACCCCCCCTCTTATCTCCCGAACCATAAAATCGCAGCGAGACGCGCAAGGCGGCGATCGGAAGCTCTCGATGGGAAGATTCTAAGTAATTCTTAAAATTGTATTTAAAAGGTCACATATCAGGTCAGGGTCAGGTCAAAGGTCAAAACCACCTGTTTTATAGATTATTGGCTGCAGAGACCGGACTATCAACAGCAGCGCGCCGAAACTCTGCCAAAACACTTCTAAATATAAGGAGAGGGTAATGCTTGAATATGAATATCATACTAAGTACAGGTCAAGGTCAAAGTCAGGTCACAAAAGGTCACACTGTGAAAAAGTAATATGAAACCCATGTGACACATGTCTCATGGGTTATTTCAGACGTAGAATCCAAAAATAATGGTTATTTTGACATTTGACCTCAAGGTCAGGTCAAGATCAGGCAAAAAAGGTCAAATTTTGAAATCCAAAATTTGCAATAACCGACACATGTTTACGGTTCAGTTTTGCCACAGCAATCCAATGGTGCAATTTGTTTTTGTGTACGATGTCTAGAAATGTCAAAATTTGCGATTTTTTTTTAATGCGTCCATCACATTGAACACTTATTAGTGTCATTTGGGGGTCAAAAATATAGATATTTGTTTGAAATTTGGAATAGTCTCTCATTAGAGATGGTTATCTGACATATCTTCCGGTTTTTTGAAAATTCTTACAATTTTGGATTTTGTAAACTTTGAAAAAAAATTAAAACGATTTTTTGCATTTTGGGGATCAGAAAATCAAAATTGTGCAAATCCGAGATAGCCATCTTGTAGAGAATGTCATTTCCTTCCTTTTGACGTGCTTTGTTTGCAATTTTCTTCAATACTCGCTGTTCTATCATCGATCAAAGTTTCGTCCATTTTGGACCGAAAATGGCGTTACATGACGTCACTAAAACGCTATTTTCGCAAAAATTTCTCGACCGATTTTCTCCAAAATTTATCTGAAGACGTCAAATCGATGCCAGATAAGGTACTGAAAGTTTCACGTCGATATCTAGTGTAGTTTTGAATCTATAGCGAAAACCCGGGAGGGGGGGTAAAATTTACCCCCCAGCGCCGCGCGGGTTAACCTGCGCTTGACCGGGGTTTCAGCAGAACACCATTGACCGGGGGTGGGAGGGGGCAAATATTGCCCCCTCGTTATCTCCGGAAATAATGATCGCAGCGAGACGCGCAACACAACATTCGAAAGTTCTCAATGAGACGTATCTAAGAAATACTCGAAATTTTCAAATTAAGATCACATATTAGGTCAGGGTCGGGTCAAAGGTCAAAATGGAGGCATTTGAGTTTATGGACCATACTTTCCATCCAAAGCCTTTGATTGCGACCATGATCACCTAAAGTCCTCCCAACACATCCCACATTAGCTAAAATGAGATTGTCGGCAAAGGTCTAGGTCAAAGTCAGGTCATAAAATGTCACTATGCGCAGAAGATTTTTGAAAGTCATGCAATACATGTTATATGGGCTATTGTACACCTACAATTCTATGGTGATAGTCATTTTACCATCTGACCTCATTTAAATGAAGTTGGTTAACCCGCGCGGCGCTGGGGTCTCCATCCGAACGTCCGGTGCTGGGGGGTAAATTTTACCCCCCCCCCCCCTCGTATCTTCCGAACCAATAACCGCAGCGAGACGCGCAAAGCGGCGATCGAAAGCTCTCAGTGAGTAGAATCTAACGCAAACCCGAAATGATTCATATAAGGTCTCATGTCGGGTCACGGTCAGGTCAAGTGTCAACATTTAAGTATTTGGGTTTTTGGGCTATACTTTTCATCCAAAGCCTTGTATTGCAACTATCATCTCACAAAGTGCTCCCAGTTGTATAATGCATCTCCCGCATAAGTAAAATTGAAATTTTAAGCAGAGGTCAAGGTCAAGGTCATGTCACAAAAGGTCACAGGTCTACGAAAGCCATGCGACACATGTTGTATGGGTTATTTTACACGTATAATTTGATAGAAGCAGCCATTTTCACAGCCTGACACTATATAATCGCTCTCAGGTCAAGGTCAGGTCACAATAAGGTCAAAATTTGAAATTGATTAATCTAAATAAACATTGCATGTTTCTAGACTAGTTTTGTCTTCGAAATACAGTGGTGGCATTTATTTGTCTGTATCTGGTCAGTAAAAGCCAAAAAACTCAATTAAAAAAAAAATGACGTCATGAGTTACTTATTCTTAGAGAGCCATAAGTCAGTCAAAAATATATAAATTGCTTTGAAATTTGGTTTGAACATCGTTCATACTCGGTTCTCTAATATATCTTCCAGCTTTTGGAAAATCTTCAAACAAAAAACTTTTGTGGAAATTCTTCCCCAAAAATCAGTTTTTTGCATTTTTTGAGGTCAAACCCCAAATTTTTTGAACATCCGACATATCCATTTTAAAGACAATGTTATTTCCTTTCTTTTGACGCCTTTTATTTGCGATTTGCATCAACACGCTATTTTCTACGATTTGTCAAATATGTAACGTTTTTTCACCAAAAATGACATGACATGACGTCATTAAAACGTCATTCCCTCCTCAAAATTCTCACGTATTTTAACAACATTGTTACGCAAGATGTAGAATTGATGTACCATAAGGTACCGCAGGTTTCACTTCGATATCTGTCATAGTTTTCAAGTTATGGAGAAAATCCGAGAGGGGGGTAAAATTTACCCCCCCCCACAGCGCCGCGCGGGTTAAGTGAAGCTTAGGTCAAGTTCAGGTCACATATGGTCAAAATTTGAAATTAACAAATATAAATACAAAAGGAATGTTTCTAGACCAGTTTTGTGTCAGAAATGCCGTTCTGGCAGTTGTTCGTCTGTATCTGGTCAATAAAAGCCAAAAAAGCAATTTCAAAATATGACGTCATGAGTTACTCATACTTAGGGAGCCATAAGTCAGTCAGAAAGGAAAATAATAGGTAGGTGACCTCTGAAGTCATGTAAATGACCCGGATGTCATCCAAATCGTGCATGTGTAGATATTTAATTATAATCGAGCTAGAGTCGGCAATGAAAATGCAATACATTTTGTTTTTGTCGTTGGAGGAATGCATTTCCATGAACTCTAGACCCCTGCTGACCTTTGATCTGATGACCTGATGACCTGATATGACCTTTGACCTTTGATCGAATATCATTATTAGATATCTGCATTCATGCTTGTCCATCATAGACGGCTGTTTTGTGTTTATCTACAGTAGGTAGAAATCTGCAAAGCATACTCGGCAGTGAAATGTTCGTAAAATCCACGAGAGGTCAAAAGGTCATCTTAGGCCATCGGAGGTCAGTGACCTTAGTTGAGCTGTGACAGAGCATGACCCCAAGTGAACATATCATTATGCAAAATGGGTGTCAAATGTGAAATCAGCGTCATCAAATGTTCTAGAAACTACCAGAGTCCAAAAACGTCATCTCAGGTCATCGGAGGTCAGTGACTTCGGTTGACCTGTAAAAGTACATGACCCCAGTGGAACATTTAATTATGTAAAATGGATGCCAAATTTTAAATCAGCGACACATAATGTCCTAGAAACTGCCAGAGGCAAAACAATGTAATATCAGGTCATCGGAGGTCAGTGACCTCGGTTGACCTTTTCAAAGGTCAACCAAGGTTATGATCTCAGTGGAAACCATACATGTCACATGTTAACACCTGTGCATATGCTGCTGAACAACAAACACTCGGAAAGTGCACAAGTTACAAGCATCAATACTACGGACCGCCAGTTGCGCCTGACATGACCTTGAGAAACAGGTCATAGGTCCCGGGTTGTGGAGAGTAAAAGTTTGTCATTTGAAGATTATATGTCAATTTGTTCAAAAGTAGGGTCCTGAAAGTGTAATCGCAATCGGTTGATAAATACGCGAGTTATTTCCGAAAAACTGAGGGGGTGGCATCGCCCCTGCACTGGCGAGGGTTAACTATTATGCTTATGGCTGTTGCATGGTAAGCACAAGGGCGGATCCAGGGGGGGGGGGGGCAACAGGACCATGCCCCCCCCCCAAGGCCATTCAAGGGGCCAAACTATGTTTTACCCCCCCTCCCCCCCCCCCAGCAGGGGAAGAAAGTTAACAATTTATCGTAAAAATTGCCTTTGCAACAGTCAAAATCCAGCTATCCACAGCAACAACAACAAAAACTGGCAAATTTCGCGCCGTTTCGCGGCATGACACCAATTTCCCAATTGTGTATACAAATTTGGAAAATGGGGAAATGAATTTAATTAAGTGTCTGGCAGAGTCTCTCCTTGGCGGAAATTGCTGGCCCCAGGGCCCACTTCCTTCTCAAAATATTAACTTCGAAGCGGGCTACATGTTTAGCTAGTCTGCCGAGTTGCTGCGGTGCCCAGCGGTGCCCAACTTGCTATACCGAATAGCTAATAGTGGGGACCAGGCCAGGACCATCTCCCCAAGCTATCTACCCCAGGCCCCTCGATATCCACAAGGAAAAGTCGTATGCGCGGAAAAGTCGTTCTGCCTCTTGCGGCTTTCAAACCATTTGCACTGTTACAAGGGCGGATTCAGCAGGCCGTTTGAGGGGCGGACCGTTTTTAGCGAACCTTACCTACCCCCAATTTCGAATTTCCTCCCGGATTTGGTCCACTTTATTTTGCAATCACACGATTTCGATTTTTTTTGATTTTTTTTAGGTTTTCGACCTTTTGGGATATCGGAAAGGAAGGATGCTAGCTTGCAGTTTCTATTGTTGACATTGCCTTACACTGAGCAAAACTATGTCAATTGTCAGCTGTACCCAGGGGCGTCGTCGATAATTTTTGAGTGGGGGGTCGGCTGAAATGACGAAAACAAAATAACCCCAATTTTATATGCGTGTATTTATATGCCTTTGCAGCATTTTTAATGTGGATTTGCATGTTATAGTAGGTACTTGTTATTTAGCGCCGCGAAGCGGCGCGATTTCTTTATTCTCTCGGGTTTACCTGATAAAACCCAGAAACATAGGCATCTTTAGCTTCGTCTTAGCCTTGTAGAGGAAAAGAAGCTAACAAAATGATTCATTCAATTCAGCGTTACGATGAAGCGAAGACGATGACGATGGTTTCGTTATGGCGATGGCCACTGATGTGACCTAATATTAAATGAAGCGGCGTGAACATTTTAATTATAGGTAGTGGAAAACGCAATGTTAATATCGGAACCAGACCGTGAGTGGAGCCAAGCCTCAGGTAACCCCTTTTCCTGGTTGCTCATATCGGTATGATGAAAAATGTTGAAATGAATGTAGTTGGTCATATACATTAGCTCTGGATAGTAAATCACGATGACCGGTGGCAGTCTGCGCTCAATAGTACATATGATAATAATAACTGTAGTCTGTATACATACCTATGTACCGAACTGTAACAAACAACTGGTAACGGTGCAAATGGTTTCAAAGTAGCAAGAGGCAGACCGACATTTCCGCGCACAAATGGTCCCTATGGATCTGGAGGAGCCTGGGGAGATGGCTTGAGGAGAAAGTCCTGGCCTGGTCCCCACTATTAACTCTTCGGGCCAACAAGTTGGGCACCGCTGGAACAGCTTCCTGTTGCCGAGGTTCGCGTATTTGCGTTCGCGTCGCCTTTTTCGGAACTCGGCAGACTAGTTAAACATGTAACCCGCTTTAAAGTTAATATTTTATGAAGAGAGCTGGCCCTGGGGCCAGTAATTACCGCCAAGGAGAGCCTCTGCAAGACACTTAATGGAATTAATTTGCCAAATTTGTATATGCAATTGCGAAACATGTGTCATGCCGCGAAGCGGCGCGATTTTTTTAACAGTTTTTGACTGTGGCTAGCTGGATTTTGACTGCTGCAATTTTGGGATGCCCAGTACCGTTCTAAAAACGCAAATATAGCATGACTTCTCGTCTTGTGAGGGGGGGACAAAACATAGTTTGCCCCCTCCCCTTAAACAGGCTGGGGGGGGGGGGGGCATGGCTCCGTCCCCCCCCCCCCCCCTGGATCCGCCCTTGCACTGTTACCAGTTGTTTGTCACAGTTCAGTACTTATGTATACAGTTATTACGAGCGAGTGCGAAGCGCTCACTCGTCCTTCCGTGGTATATGGGAAAACAAATATCAATATAAGCGGCCCAACCCAGCCCGTGGCAACGCTTTTGAGAAGCTAATATCTCTGCAACCGCACTTCCGATTGACAAGCGGTTTTCTTTGTTGAGCAGCCCCATCCAACCTACCCTGTTTGAGACCAGTGTCGACTCATGTGGGTGACTACCACTGCGCGTGGCGCGTGGCGCGTGCCGCGTGAGGGGATTGAAAAAGTGTTTTCTCGCAAAAATAAAACTCCGCAACGGCTGGGCCGATTGTGTGTTAATTTGGTATGTGGTTCGGGACCCCTCAGCCGCCACTTTCCCACAACTCAGGGGTGGGGTGACTCTGCACGTGCACACGTGCGCACCCGCACGTGCGCACCCCTATTCTATATCTCAGGAACGGCTGAGCCGATTGTGTTCAAATTTGGTGTGCGGTTAGGGACCTTTCAGCCGCCACTTTTCCACAAGTCAGGGGTGGGGTGCCTGTGCACGTGCGCACCCATTTTTTGCATCGCAGACTACATAACTACTTTCCCAATCGAGTTTAAATTTGCCATATATTTCTTTCGCGCTCGCACGTTCATCACCAACTATGACGCCTTACTGGTATGTACCATTTGAGCGCTGACTGCCACCGGTCATCGTGATTTACTATCCGAGGCTAATTCATTTACAAAACTACCTTCATTTCAGTATTTTTCATCATACCGAGATGTGCAACCAGAAAAGGAGTTACCTGAGGCTTGGCTCCACTCACGGTCTGGTTCCAATATGAAAATGTCGTTTTCCACGACCTAAAATTAAATTTTCAAGCCGCTTCGCGGCGTCACATCAGTAGCCATCGTCATAAAAAGCCATCGTCATCGTCTTCGGTTCGTCGTAACGCTGAATTGAATGAACAACATTTTTAGCTTCTTATCCTCTACAAGGCCCACCGCCTATATTTATGGGTTTCAGCAGGGAAACACGTAACAATTTTGCGTCGCTTGGCGGCGCTAAGTTACAAGTACCTACTATAACATGAAAATTCACATTAAAAATGCCGCAAAGGCATTTTTTCCAAGGGCCCCCAAGACGTGGAGTCGAATACATGCTATACAGTTGCCGACTGGTTGCCGACGGGCTAATATTACGCGCTCTATCCCCCCCCCCCCCCCCCGCCGGTCAACCACTTTTTGCTGACGGCTGACAGTCTGCTACCCCCCTCCCCCGCTCAACAACTTTTTGGGAAAATACGCCACTGGATCCCCCCCCCCCCTCCAAAAAAAAAATACGGCTGGATCCGCCCTTAGGTAAGCATCGGGGCAAAATGACGATTTGCCCCTCCTCCTTGCGCTATGCCCCGCATCTGTGAAGGGCTTCCGCCTCTCCTGCTTCCTTCTCCTCCTCTTGACCCATGTCGCCCCCACGCAAGGCGAAGCAGGCCGATCGACGCATGTTGGTGCGTCCGATATTCCTAGGAAACCTGATGATCTTCACCTCTAGGCTGTCGAGTGAATCCCTTAGCCCAGGGTCCGCGCCCCAACGCCAGCAGCTGGCCATCGCGTAGGGTGCGCATTCCAGTACAGGTGGGGCCGGCTCCCGGGACCAGGGCGGCATTGTTCGGCTGCCAGGCCGATAAGAGTGTCCCGCGTCAGCAGAGAGGTCCGCAGGTGGGAGATCGTCACCACCTCTCGCCACCGCAGGACGTATAGTGTCCGGTGCAGGTGTAGGTGTGAATGCGGCCGCGGCCTTCCAGTGTCGCACCAGTTCTCGCTCGTGGCGGACGATGGTGAATCGGGCGCATGCCAGGTTGTTGCTGTTAGGACTTAGGAACTGGTCCTAAGTCCTAACTGTGCGGCTCTAGAGGAACCTGGCGGCGGCCGCCAGGGCAGGCACCACGCCATCGCACCTCAACTCCACCAGTCTGGGCGTGATTGTGTTCAGCGGACGAAGCCGGACCTATAACAGGGACTGACTAAATGCTCTGGGGTGTCGGCCTCGTCCCCGCAGATGCGGCACCAGCCCGCCTCCCTCCTGCAGCTGAATGAGTCGCACTTCACTGCCGGGCAGGGTTCCTGCCAACACGGTGGATATATTGGGCCGACTCGGCCAGTGGCCCGCTCGTGGTTGGTGGGCGTTAGCGGCCGTGGCCCTGTCCAGACCTGTCGACGGCGGAGGCGTGCGCGTGTCCATCAAAGAACGGTACCAACTCTGGACAAACTTGCGGTGGAGCGCGCTTCCTGTAGTGTTCGTGCGCCTCCTGTAGGAGGCCGTCTGTCAAACCGGATTTCGAGGTGAGAGGTGCGAACCACCCTTTGCCTCCCGACAAGCGGCCCGGAACGCCAAATGAGCTCAACTGTTCCCTCTCTGATGGGCACCTGGGCGCGGCCACCCCCCCCCCCCCCCCACGTGTGCTTCAAGATCGAAACTCAGAGTTTGTCGAAAGCCGGGAAGCGAGAGCCTGTGGTTCCCCGGTGGTGCGAATTTTGTGAAGAGGATTCAAGGATTGAAGTTCGTACAGCTGCCGAACGGTGAGCCAGCCCAGTTCATCTCGCACGTCCGATATGTGATCAAATTTACGCCGGCCAGAGACAGCGCGCAAGCCAAAATTGAGCATAGTTTGGAGGCGCTGCGTGTTTTTCTCTGAGCCGTTGCCGAACACCGTCAAACAGACGTGCGAGACGTGCGAGATGACGAGGGCGTCGACTATGATAGGAAGAAGTGGCGAAGGGATCTAATGACGCACGTGGGTCAGGCCGATGAGGATACCGTTACATGTTTTGACGAGGGTAGATACGTGTGAGTCCTAGGAGAGGTTCTTGTCTAACAGTACGCCAAGGTTCCTCACCGAGGGGCTCTCACGCACTATGTCCTCGCGGAACCGAATAGTGGTCGGGGCCATGCCGCGACAATTTTGACGGGAACCATAGACCGTGAGTTCTGTTTTCCCGGTATTTACTTTCAAACCATGGGGATTGAACCAGGCATCGAGAGATTATAAAGCCTGTCCCATGGTAGCAAGGAGCTGAGGGAGGGATCATTTTTTGCCTGAGACCAGAATTTGGGTATCTTCAGCGTACTGCACCACGTGCGCCTGTGGAGCGAACAGGGAAAGATCGTTGGCGAAAATCTGAAATAGGAGCGGGCCAAGTGAGGATCTTGGAAGACACCGATAGGATTGGGTAGGGATCTGGAAAGGTGACGGTTTCCACACCCGTCAGCTGTACAAACCGATTGAGTGTGACCAGTGAGGTAAGAGGAAAACCAGGTAGGATCGATAGAATAGGTTTGAAGTTTGGAAAGGAGCTTTGCGTGGTCGAACACGTCAATGCATTTTGAGAGATCAATGAGACAGAGGAGGGTGATGTCCTGGCAGTCAGTGGCAGAAAGGATATGATCGGATACGGTAAGAAGCGCGGTTTCGGTGGAGTGATTTGAGCGAAAACCGTGTTGGGAAGAGGAAAAAAGATAATTGTTAGACATATAAGTGTTATTGTTATTGTTAATTGTTAATTGCTATTGTGTGTATAAGTGTTATAGATAATTGTTAGACATATAAGTTGCCGCTGCACAACCTTCTCTACTAGCTACTCGCGATTCTGCCCCCCCCCCCCCCAGAGATCTCGAGAACCGCTCTGTTGATTTCGATGAGGAAAACGCCATTCGATTCGTCATGACAAGATCTCTCTTTTTGGACCCCGAAAGTTTTGTTTTGTTCAAAAATGGGGGCAAGGGAGCAAAAATACGAAAATTTGGGGTGTTTTTTAAAGGTTATTGCGGCCATGTGGCTCGACCGATTGTCATGCCCCAAACGTTTTGGAGCTTCAAATGTACTGATCGTTAATATATTAAAGACAAAAATAAAATACAAAATCATAGGCGTATTCAGGGAAAGTAAAATGGGGGGGATTTTCTGATACAAAAATATGTGCTGTTCGCGATTGTTTGGGACGACATGAACGTCACATGTGACATTATATGTTGTAATTTGTAAAATTTAATATATTGCGCATAGACAGATCCAGGAAAAACATGGCACCATGCGCGTAACGCTTGTATCATCTTACTAATTTGAAGTTGGACCTAATTTGAGGGTGGGTATCGTCTCCCATTTCTTATCCTAAGTGCGCCACTGCCCCAAAAATATGTACGATCCTAGTATCTATGATGCATATTGCATTGAAATTGTTTCTGACGCATTTATTGCACTGCAAACCACGAAGGAAGTATGCGCCGCAAACCCGCATTCGTAACACCCTCACCAAAACTGGAGCCTGAAACCGCCTCTGCTGGACCGATTTTTTCAAAATTTTGACACAACGCGCGCCATTCAAATTTAGGAAAATTCACAAAGTTTCGGGACCCTAGGCCGGACGGTTTAGAAGCGGCAAGTGAAAAACCACCGGGTGGGGGGGGGGGCAGAATCTGCCCCGCAGGGAATAGGGTTGAGTATGCTTAACACGCAAACTCCAGTGCCACTAACGCGCACTGGAGCCCCCCCCCTGATATCTCCGAAAGTATGAGAGCTAGAGCGACCAGACTTACAGAATCGGTAGCTGCTATGGTGATCTACATTTGCTCAAATGTGGGTGACCCTAGGCCAATATCTTCAAGGTCAAATGAGGTCACGGGATCAAAACAAGGCATTTTGCCACTTGACCTCTACGTGACGTTATAGGTCACCATAATGAGGTCAATGGGATGTTTCTGACATCAGGTTACCCAGAGATGCTGAATGGCGTTTGAATCGTCGCGATCCGACTGCTGCAACGTCCATAAGCAGCTGCAGCGTCCAAAGTGACAGCGTGGGAGCTAATCTTCGGCCAACATGAGCGTCCAAAGTGACAGCGTGGGAGCTAATCTTCGGCCAACATGAGCGTCCAAAGTGACAGCGTGGGAGCTAATCTTCGGCCAACATGAGCGTCCAAAGTGACAGCGTGGGAGCTCATTTTCAGCCAACATGAGCGTCCGAAGTGACAGCGTGGGAGCTAATCTTCGGCCAACATGAGCGTCCAAAGTGACAGCGTGGGAGCTAATCTTCGGCCAACATGAGCGTCCAAAGTGACAGCGTGGGAGCTAATCTTCGGCCAACATGAGCGTCCGAAGTGACAGCGTGGGAGCTAATCTTCAGCCAACATGAGCGTCCAAAGTGACAGCGTGGGAGCTAATCTTCGGCCAACATGAGCGTCCAAAGTGACAGCGTGGGAGCTAATCTTCGGCCAACATGAGCGTCCAAAGTGACAGCGTGGGAGCTAATCTTCGGCCAACATGAGCGTCCAAAGTGACAGCGTGGGAGCTAATCTTCGGCCAACATGAGCGTCCAAAGTGACAGCGTGGGAGCTAATCTTCGGCCAACATGAGCGTCCAAAGTGACAGCGTGGGAGCTAATCTTCGGCCAACATGAGCGTCCAAAGTGACAGCGTGGGAGCTAATCTTCGGCCAACATGAGCGTCCAAAGTGACAGCGTGGGAGCTAATCTTCGGCCAACATGAGCGTCCAAAGTGTCAGCGTGGGAGCTAATCTTCGGCCAACATGAGCGTCCAAAGTGACAGCGTGGGAGCTAATCTTCGGCCAACATGAGCGTCCGAAGTGACAGCGTGGGAGCTAATCTTCGGCCAACATGAGCGTCCAAAGTGACAGCGTGGGAGCTAATCTTCGGCCAACATGAGCGTCCAAAGTGACAGCGTGGGAGCTAATCTTCGGCCAACATGAGCGTCCGAAGTGACAGCGTGGGAGCTAATCTTCAGCCAACATGAGCGTCCAAAGTGACAGCGTGGGAGCTAATCTTCGGCCAACATGAGCGTCCAAAGTGACAGCGTGGGAGCTCATTTTCAGCCAACATGAGCGTCCAAAGTGACAGCGTGGGAGCTAATCTTCAGCCAACATGAGCGTCCAAAGTGACAGCGTGGGAGCTCATTTTCAGCCAACATGAGCGTCCAAAGTGACAGCGTGGGAGCTAATCTTCAGCCAACATGAGCGTCCAAAGTGACAGCGTGGGAGCTAATCTTCGGCCAACATGAGCGTCCAAAGTGACAGCGTGGGAGCTAATCTTCAGCCAACATGAGCGTCCAAAGTGACAGCGTGGGAGCTAATCTTCGGCCAACATGAGCGTCCAAAGTGACAGCGTGGGAGCTAATCTTCGGCCAACATGAGCGTCCAAAGTGACAGCGTGGGAGCTAATCTTCGGCCAACATGAGCGTCCAAAGTGACAGCGTGGGAGCTAATCTTCGGCCAACATGAGCGTCCAAAGTGACAGCGTGGGAGCTAATCTTCAGCCAACATGAGCGTCCGAAGTGACAGCGTGGGAGCTCATCTTCGGCCAACATGAGCGTCCAAAGTGACAGCGTGGGAGCTCATTTTCAGCCAACATGAGCGTCCAAAGTGACAGCGTGGGAGCTAATCTTCGGCCAACATGAGCGTCCAAAGTGACAGCGTGGGAGCTAATCTTCGGCCAACATGAGCGTCCAAAGTGACAGCGTGGGAGCTAATCTTCGGCCAACATGAGCGTCCAAAGTGACAGCGTGGGAGCTAATCTTCAGCCAACATGAGCGTCCGAAGTGACAGCGTGGGAGCTCATCTTCGGCCAACATGAGCGTCCAAAGTGACAGCGTGGGAGCTCATTTTCAGCCAACATGAGCGTCCAAAGTGACAGCGTGGGAGCTAATCTTCGGCCAACATGAGCGTCCAAAGTGACAGCGTGGGAGCTAATCTTCGGCCAACATGAGCGTCCAAAGTGACAGCGTGGGGGCTAATCTTCGGCCAACATGAGCGTCCAAAGTGACAGCGTGGGAGCTAATCTTCGGCCAACATGAGCGTCCAAAGTGACAGCGTGGGAGCTAATCTTCGGCCAACATGAGCGTCCAAAGTGACAGCGTGGGGGCTAATCTTCGGCCAACATGAGCGTCCAAAGTGACAGCGTGGGAGCTAATCTTCGGCCAACATGAGCGTCCAAAGTGACAGCGTGGGAGCTAATCTTCAGCCAACATGAGCGTCCAAAGTGACAGCGTGGGAGCTAATTTTCAGCCAACATGAGCGTCCGAAGTGACAGCGTGGGAGCTAATCTTCAGCCAACATGAGCGTCCGAAGTGACAGCGTGGGAGCTAATTTTCAGCCAACATGAGCGTCCAAAGTGACAGCGTGGGAGCTAATTTTCAGCCAACATGAGCGTCCGAAGTGACAGCGTGGGAGCTAATTTTCAGCCAACATGAGCGTCCGAAGTGACAGCGTGGGAGCTAATCTTCAGCCAACATGAGCGTCCGAAGTGACAGCGTGGGAGCTAATCTTCAGCCAACATGAGCGTCCAAAGTGACAGCGTGGGAGCTAATCTTCGGCCAACATGAGCGTCCAAAGTGACAGCGTGGGAGCTAATCTTCAGCCAACATGAGCGTCCGAAGTGACAGCGTGGGAGCTCATTTTCAGCCAACATGAGCGTCCAAAGTGACAGCGTGGGAGCTAATCTTCGGCCAACATGAGCGTCCAAAGTGACAGCGTGGGAGCTAATCTTCGGCCAACATGAGCGTCCAAAGTGACAGCGTGGGAGCTCATTTTCAGCCAACATGAGCGTCCGAAGTGACAGCGTGGGAGCTTATCTTCGGCCAACATGAGCGTCCAAAGTGTCAGCGTGGGAGCTAATCTTCAGCCAACATGAGCGTCCAAAGTGACAGCGTGGGAGCTAATCTTCAGCCAACATGAGCGTCCGAAGTGACAGCGTGGGAGCTCATCTTCGGCCAACATGAGCGTCCGAAGTGACAGCGTGGGAGTTCATTTCCAGCCAACATGAGCGTCCAAAGTGACAGCGTGGGAGCTAATCTTCGGCCAACATGAGCGTCCAAAGTGACAGCGTGGGAGCTCATTTTCAGCCAACATGAGCGTCCGAAGTGACAGCGTGGGAGCTCATTTTCAGCCAACATCAGCGTCCGAAGTGACAGCGTGGGAGCTCATTTTCAGCCAACATGAGCGTCCGAAGTGACAGCGTGGGAGCTCATTTTCAGCCAACATGAGCGTCCAAAGTGACAGCGTGGGAGCTTATCTTCGGCCAACATGAGCGTCCGAAGTGACAGCGTGGGAGCTAATCTTCGGCCAACATGAGCGTCCAAAGTGACAGCGTGGGAGCTCATTTTCAGCCAACATGAGCGTCCAAAGTGACAGCGTGGGAGCTAATCTTCGGCCAACATGAGCGTCCAAAGTGACAGCGTGGGAGCTCATTTTCAGCCAACATGAGCGTCCAAAGTGACAGCGTGGGAGCTAATCTTCGGCCAACATGAGCGTCCAAAGTGACAGCGTGGGAGCTCATTTTCAGCCAACATGAGCGTCCGAAGTGACAGCGTGGGAGCTCATTTTCAGCCAACATGAGCGTCCAAAGTGACAGCGTGGGAGCTAATCTTCGGCCAACATGAGCGTCCAAAGTGACAGCGTGGGAGCTCATTTTCAGCCAACATGAGCGTCCGAAGTGACAGCGTGGGAGCTCATTTTCAGCCAACATGAGCGTCCGAAGTGACAGCGTGGGAGCTCATTTTCAGCCAACATGAGCGTCCGAAGTGACAGCGTGGGAGCTCATTTTCAGCCAACATGAGCGTCCAAAGTGACAGCGTGGGAGCTTATCTTTGGCCAACATGAGCGTCCGAAGTGACAGCGTGGGAGCTAATCTTCGGCCAACATGAGCGTCCAAAGTGACAGCGTGGGAGCTCATTTTCAGCCAACATGAGCGTCCAAAGTGACAGCGTGGGAGCTAATCTTCGGCCAACATGAGCGTCCAAAGTGACAGCGTGGGAGCTCATTTTCAGCCAACATGAGCGTCCGAAGTGACAGCGTGGGAGCTCATTTCCAGCCAACATGAGCGTCCAAAGTGACAGCGTGGGAGCTAATCTTCGGCCAACATGAGCGTCCAAAGTGACAGCGTGGGAGCTCATTTTCAGCCAACATGAGCGTCCAAAGTGACAGCGTGGGAGCTCATTTTCAGCCAACATGAGCGTCCGAAGTGACAGCGTGGGAGCTAATTTTCAGCCAACATGAGCGTCCAAAGTGACAGCGTGGGAGCTAATCTTCAGCCAACATGAGCGTCCGAAGTGACAGCGTGGGAGCTCATTTTCAGCCAACATGAGCGTCCAAAGTGACAGCGTGGGAGCTAATCTTCAGCCAACATGAGCGTCCGAAGTGACAGCGTGGGAGCTCATTTTCAGCCAACATGAGCGTCCGAAGTGACAGCGTGGGAGCTAATTTTCAGCCAACATGTCGTCTATCTTAGTCAATTGCAGGCAGTGGTGATTGCAGCCGGTGGTGATGCAGGCTCTCTTGTCTTTTAAGCCTTTATATACGCCCATTCACTGTCGGCAGTTCAGCAATTAAAACATCTCGGTAGCTCGATGTGCCTAGTTCTTTTCTCCGTGTACACGGGAACCGACCGCACAGATAGGTGTGAACGTGCATGCGCATAAAAAACGTATGCAACTGTGCACCGTGCACAGTGAGCACTGTGTACTGCGCTGAGTGTCGTCCAGTACGCAACTGTGCACCGAAAGGTAGGTATAATAGCATAGCACTGAATGTCTGGAAATAAGTTGTAGATGAAGAATAAACAGTGTTCACCATGCTTAATACCATGATTATTACACCAGCAATGTTACTTCCCAAAACGTAGCGAAGCCTATTCAGATGTGGTGTTAGTTTCCTCTTACTTTTAATACATGCAATTTTTTTTTTTCAGGCAATTTCAGGGTTGAAAGCAGGTCAACGTGCCACAACACACAACAGCTCAATGTGAGCACGAATAAGTGAAACAAAACATTGACCGACTTATAAAGAACGACGAGGAAAGGCATGGAAGCACGCCTAGACTGGAAACTTCAACGACAGAAGCTAATTTTGCTCGTTATTTTGAACCTAAACGGCAGGATTAATTTATATTGGTCGACACTTAATTGATATGGTATGGCTTCTGTTGTCTCAGGGCATGATCATTTCAGGTGAAGAGTGTGATAAAGAAAAATGGTGTTTTGGATGACAGTGACACAGTTACTGCGTAGAGCCTGCTGCAGTGCAGTGCAGTGCAGTGCAGTGCAGTGCAGTGCAGTGCAGTGCAGTGCAGTGCAGTGCAGTGCAGTGCAGTGCAGTGCAGTGCAGTGCAGTGCAGTTCTCTGACTACTCGCAGACGCCTTCTTCTGCCGCATCGTCTCTGGAGAATAATCATATCTCTCGCCATCTCATCTTCTATTCTGAGGGGAGGGCCAATCGCACGTCCGCATATACAACTGCCCGGCCGCGTCCCTCTGGGACAACGAGAAACCGGCTGCGCTACAATATTCCTGATGAACAGTAGATGTTATGTGCCTTCAGATTTACGATCGCTGTGAGCTATGGTCGGTGGCAGCGGCCGTGGTCAGCAAAGGCTAGTGGAAGGCGAAGGGGATCGCTCTGGGGCTTTGCAGCACGTTCAGTTTTAAACTCTACATTTTGCCGGTGGACAGGATCATTCGATTGGGTGGCAGAAACGCATCCGAGCAAAGCGTTAGGATCAGTTAACCCGCCATTGACTGGGGGGGCGTTTAACGCCCCCCCCCCCCCCCCTGATTAATTTTCGTAATAGCTCAAAAGCCAATAGAGCTTTCAACGCGAAACTTCGGGAACCTTCTTCTAAATCATGTTTACGTCTTCTGTGAAAACATAAAGCAATTTCGTTTAACAAATTTCGAGTTATAGCGAATTTAGTGACGTCACAACATACGAGTTTTACACCAAAATCAGCTAAAATGTAACAGACCGTACAAATGCCATATGTTGAGAAAAATGCAATCCAAAAACGTCAAAAGATAGCAAATAGCAAGGGCTACAACATGGTTATCTCGGATTTGTGAGAAGTTTGGTTTTTTGACCCAAACAAAATCAAAAACGTTTTTTTTTAAATGCCCACAAAAATACAATTTGTCAAAGCTATTACAAAAATGGCATATAAGTCAGAGAACCACATATAAGAAACTACCAAACCAAATTTCAAACTGATATCACCATTTTTGACTGACTTATGGCATATAAAGTATGGGTAACTTATGACGTCATATTTACAAATGTATTTGTGTGCTTTGGTTGACAGGATACAGACACATAAATGGCACCACTGTATTTCTGAGACAAAACTGGTCTAGGCACATGCCTTTTTTAATTAGATTTATCAATTAAATTTGTTGACCTTCAGTGACCTGAACTTTACCTGAACTTGACATTAACTTCACGTAAATTAAGTAAGGTGGTAAAATGACTATCACTAGCCGTTTTCACTAAGCACTATTGCGCTGAAAAGTTTCGGAAAAATTCTTAAAGTTTTGAAAAACTACACAACTTTTACATGCGATTTTGGCTAGAAATGTTCCTCATAATTGTGTAATATGTTGGCAAGAATAAAATATGTTGACAAAATTGCGGTTTGGTGGTAATAAGCAAGGTAAGTAGTGATATAATCTTGCTGAAAGTTTCTGAAAGTTTTAGGAAGATTCTCTCAATACATATCATGCTTATTACCACCAAACAACAATTTTGTCAACATATTTTATTCTTACCAGTAAGGCGCCGTAGTTGGCGATGAACGAGAGGGCGCGAAGCAAATGTATGGGCAATTTCAACTCGATCGTACAAGTATTTTCTGAGATACAAAAAAAAAGTGCGCACGTGCGCACGTGCAGTCACCCACCCCTGACTTGTGGGAACTGGCGGATGAGAGGTCCCTAACCACACACCAAATTCGAACACAATCCGCTCAGCCGTTCCAGGGATATAGAATAGGGGTGTATACGTGCGCACGTGCAAATCCATCCCACCCCTGACTTGTGGAACGGCGGCGGCGCAAAGGTCCCTAACCACACATCAAATTTGAACAAAATCGGCTCAGCCGTTCCTGAGATACATAATAGGGGTGTGCACGTGCAGAGGCACCCCCCCCCCCCTGACTTGTGGGAAACTGACGAATGAGAGGTCCCTAACCACACACGAAATTTGAACACAATCGTCTTAGCCGTTCCTGAGATATACAATAGGGGTGTGCACGTGCGCACGTGCAGAGTCACCCCACCCCTGAGTTGAGTGAAAGTGGCGGCTGAGGGGTCCCTAACCACACACGAAATTTGCACATAAACTGCCCAGCCGTTGCGGAGTTATCTCGGGAAAATACTTTTCAACACGGCCCGCGGCCTCTTCACGCGGCCCGCGTCACGCGCAGTGGTAGTCACCCACATGAGTCGGCACTGGTCTCATACAGGGAAGGTTAGATGGGGCTGCTAAGCAAAGAAGTTCGCTTGTCAATCGGACGTGCGGTCGCAGATATATGAACTTCTCAGAAACGTCAACACGGACCGGGTCGGGCCGGGCCGGGTCGGGTCGCTCATAATCAGATTTTTCCCATACACTACGGAAGGACGAGCGAGCGCGAACAATTATGAGGAACATTTCCAGCCAAAAATCGCATGTGGGTCATTCCACGTCAAATCGCACAAAAAAGGCGGTTTCGTACCCGACCCTTTCAGATTTTGATGAAAATTGGTACACCTGTAGTGTCAAGTGAAAAAACACACCCCCACTTTTAGGTCCGGGTGACCTCAATGGTCATATTAGAGGTCATTAAAGGTCACGATTTTTGGCGTACTTTATATCAATCGAACGCCTATATCTTCTATGCTAATGGACTTAGCGGAATACAACTAATATCGAAGTGCTCCACAGGGTTGGACCATTCGGAAATAGGGGTAAAAATCTACGTGACCTCAATTTGACCTTTGACTTGACGAGGTCAAAATCATAAATTGTATTTTTATATATGTTTGTCTGCTCGTAACTAGTCCAAACTTGGCAAAATAAATGAACGAACACCCTCTAAGAATGTGCAAAAAAGAATGGCGGAGACTTTTTCACTTTTTGTGATACCGCCCTTTGAGTATGGTAAGGAAGTGAAACGGAGCAATGCCCCGAGGCTATTTTCATGTCGCTTGCCATAATGCCGGTTTCGTTAGTCCGATTGACGTCCAATTTGGTGGGTAGCTTCCGGTTGACGAATTCAATAACTTTCCGAGTTTTCAGCTTCACCTGACCTCGCATGACCTAGCATGACCTAGGAATGGTGTATTGCCCATAGATACGTATTCCCTATAGGTAATACGGTGTTTTATAGATGGCCAGGAGCATAATGCATATGAACAGGTGTTAACAGGTGACATTTATGGTTTCCATTGATATTATGACCCCGGATTCACTTTTCAGAAGTCAACCGAGGTCACTGACCTTTGATGACCTGATATAATTGTTTTGACCTCAGTAGGTTTCTAGTACATTTTAAGATAATTTCAAACTTGGAATCCATTTTATATAATTATATGTATAATATTATGCAAAATATGGGTGCCAATTTGAAATCTGCGTCACAAAATATCCTAGAAGCTATCAGATCCCACAAATGTCATCTCAGGTCATCGGAGGTCAGTGACCTCGGTTGCCGTGTGAAGTGCTTAATAATTGAAATAAATGCATACTAACATAATTGTATATTCCACTATTCCCCAGTGGAATATACAATTATGTCAAATGGATTCCAAATTTGAAATCAGCCTCCTAAAATGTCCTAAAAACCTCCAGAGGACAAAAATATCATCTCAGATCATCAAAGGTCAGTGACCTCGGTTGACTTCTGAAAAGTTAATCCGGGTCATAATATCAATGGAAACCATAAATGTCACCTGTTAACACCCGTGCATATGCATTATGCTCCTGGGCATATATAAGACACCGTATTACCTATAGGTAATACGTATCTATGGGCAATACACTATCCTAGGTCATGCTAGGTCATGCGAGGTTAGGTCAAGCTGAAAACTCGGGAAGGTATTGAATTCGTGAACCGGAAGCCACCCACCAAATTGGACGTCAATCGGGCCAAAGAAACTGACATTATGGCAAGCGACTGAAAATAACCTCGGGGCATTGCTCCGTTTCACTTCCTTACCATACTCAAAGGGCGATATCTAAAAAAGTTAAAAAGTCTCCGCCATTCTTTTTTTGCACATTCTTAGATAATGTTACGTTCATTTATTCTGCCAAGTTTGGACTAGTTACGAGCAGGAAAACTTATAGAAAAATACATTTTATGATTTTGACCTCGTCAGGTCAAAAGTCAAATTGAGGTAACATAGATTTTTACCCCTATTTCCGAATGGTCCAACCCTGTGGAGCACTTCGATATTATGTGTATTCCGTTAAGTCCATTAGCATACAATATATAGGCGTTCCGCGTTTGATTGATATAAAGTACGCACAAAATCGTGACTTTTGATGACCTCTTAATATGACCCTTGAGGTCACCCAGACCTAAACGTGGGTGTGTATTTTTATTTCATTTGACACTACAGGTGTACCAATTTTCATCCAAATCTGAGGGGGTCGGGGAATTTCTTGTGCGATATGACGTGGAAATGACCCATGCAAAAATTGTGTAGTTTTTCAAAACTTTCAGAATCTTTCAGAAACCTTTCAGCGCGAAAACCTTTCAGAAATCCGTCGTGAAAACGGCTACTATCCAATTATACGTGGAAACTAACTAAAAAAAACATGTGTTGCATGACTTTCGTATATTTTTTTAGCAGTGACCTTTTGTGACCTGACCTTGACATTGGCCTTGGCCAAAAATCTCACTTTACCTCATGCGGATGTGTATCATACCTTTGACAGCACTTTGGGGGATCATGGTCGTAATAGAAGGCTTTGGATGGAAAGTATGACCCATAAACTCAAATACGGCGATTTTGACATTTGACCTGACCGTGACCTGAGATTTGACCTCACTGTGACATTTTTTAGCATGCTTTAGTTTCGTCTCATTGATATCTTTCGATTGCCGCTTTGCGCGTCTCGCTGTGATCATTGGTTCAGAAGATAACCAGGGGGCGTTTAACGCCCCTCCCCCACACTCACAAAATCGCTACACACGACCCGGGTGTCAACTCCTGCGACAGGGGTTAATTTGGAAATTTACTCATGCATGGGGTGTCACTGTTGATGCTTCGCTATCTACACCCATGTCAGACACCTGCGTGGTGTGTCAGTGCCGACCACCATCGCATTGTGTGTTCGTCACCGCTGCATGGGGTGTCGAGGTGTCGCAATACTCATGCGGGGGGAGCCGATTGACGCCTCAGCCGGGCGTATTTCAGGAGTTCGTTCACCACTGGGAGAGGTGTGACGGTCGCCGCTGCTTGGGGTGTCGTGACGCAGATGCACGCAGACGACGGCGTGGCGTTGGCTGCGCGCGCACATCACCGCCGGCCGGCCGCGCCGCCGCGCCGGGTCAGTAGAGCAGTGACCTTGGGCACGGCGGGTTGTGCATGGTGTGCGTGCGTTGACCGTTGTCAGTGTTCAAGTTGCCGTTGAGTTGCGAAAGGCTGTCAATCGTGCTGTCGTGATCGGAGTTATAAGTACCTAATTGTGAGTTGTGAGTGCGTTCTTTCGTGCGTTCTTTTGATCTTAG
>JAXIVJ010001471.1:0-80000 GCA_036785665.1 Chirona hameri | reverse complement strand
CCGAGTCCAACACGGAGTCACTATGGCTCAAAATCAAAATCGACAAGAAGAAAGCTGCCCTTCTATGCTGCATATACCGTCCACTTTCAACAAACCATCGGCAGATACATGCAGACTTCAATGACATCGAAGATCAGGTACAGGACATCATCGCATCGTACCCTTCCCAGCGGATTATTCTCGCGGGAGACCTCAATGCTGACTCTGGTACAAGCCCCGTGGCGCATTCTCGGTTGTATGAACTTGAGAAACTATCCCTGAAATGTGTTGTTCGTGAGCCGACTTTCTATCGTGGTGACACCCGCTCGGTGCTGGACGCATTCTTACTGTCTGATACTATGTGCACAGCCAATACCTTTCTAAAGTGTAACATCGAACGCAGCGATCACTCGTGCCATCACTGCCGTGTCTGTATGGATATAAGAATTCCTAGGGCGAAAGCCAAGGCGTCATATAGAACAGCACGCAACTGGCGCACGTTTGACAGCGAAGCTTTCCTTACTGGTGTCGCGAACGTTGACTGGAGCTCGACAGTTAACCGTAATATGTCGTGTGAACAGCAATGGCATGCCTTCTCAGCTACGATGTCAGATATGTTAGATGCACATGCTCCAGAGAGGCGATTTCGCGTGCACAACCCCAGCCACCCTCCGGTCTCTGATGACACAATTGACCTCATGAATCAAAGGCGATGTGCTAAACTAAATAATGACCCTGCCTATCACAATGTAGATGTGCAAACTAAGCGGGCCATTAGGAAGGATTATAGGGACTCTATTTCTCACCGTGTAAAAAGTTCGCATCCTTCCGTTCTTTTCCGGCAATTACGGCCCGTCATTCCACCAAAACGTGGAAAGTCTGTCCAGCCCGTCAGCGTGACACCGGACGAAATAAACCGGTATTTTACGTCTATTGGTGTAGTAACTCGTGACGAGGTAGCTGCGGAATTCAGACAGTCAGGCCGACGGCCCCTCCCTACACGCATACCTCGCGTGAATGCGGGTGCGATGACTCTCACCCCTATCCCCATGGGACAGCTGAACCGTGTCATTTTGTCAATACCAAACAAAGCATCGCCCATTCATGATGATATTCCGATCAAAATTGTTAAACTGTCATTCGATATCATCGGTCGTATTTTACTTCGCATCATCAATATATCGTTTGCATCTGAAACCGTACCCGCCAGCTGGAAAACGGCTGTTGTCACCCCTATTCACAAGAGAGGTGATCCGTCCGAATGCTCACATTTTAGGCCTATAACGCAAGTTGCTAGTATTTGCAAAGTTGTTGAGAAAATTGTTCATGATCAGCTCACAGTGTACCTCAGTGAACATAATTTATTTAGTGAAGATCAGCATAGCTTCAGAGCGAAACACTCTACTTGCACCGCTCTTTTAACTATCACAGACAATATTTTAAAGGGCATGAACGATTCCGAAATTACTCTTTTGACCTTGATTGACCTAAGTCTATGTTTTGACGTTGTTGATGATGAGACACTGCTTCAAAAATTCAAACTTTACCAAATATCTACAGGCTGGTTCCGCAGCTACCTAAGCTGTCACGTACAATGTACGGGAATTGGGGAAAGCCTCTCTGACCCTCTGCCAATAACCATCGTAACTTTTCAGGGCCCTTGTCTGGGCGCCCTTCTTTACAACATTGCCTCTAATGACATCTCCTGTCACATTCCTGCCGAGATGGACGGGTTTCACATCACAACCGTGAGGTACGCTGACGATACGCAGCTGGCGGTAACTGGGCCGCGAAATCGCATCACCGAAATGTCACGATGTTTAGGAAATGTGTTAGATACGATGGTTACCTGGTTCTTACAGAACGGCATGAAAGTTAATGCAACTAAAACTGAATTAATCGTATGTGATGATCGAAAACAGCTGTCTCGCATATAAATAACTAGTGCTAACCCGTCCGCTCCGCTGGGCAATTACTGGTGTCAAGTGGTGGTGCATGCCAGTGATAGGCAATTAGGGATTGATAACCCGTACTACCCGTAACACATGTCGTACCTATAATACGTGTTTGTAGCCGTCATACACCCGAAGTACCCGTCAAAAACCTACGGTGCCCGACATACAACCGTGGTACCCGTTGTGCCCCTGTGGAACACGTGATAACCCCGTTATAGCCGGCACTCACCCATTGTACACGTGGAACACCTATGGCACCCGTTATACACCCGTTAACCCCGTGAAAACTCCACCCCGGCTTAGCGTATATGCTCATTGATATATGCCGTACCGTATGTCGATAACCTTCGTTTCGCAGTGATTCCGTGGTTGCTTTACATTGGTTGTGGCACTGTAGTATCCGTGGTCGGATCTGATTGGCTTTCGACTGGAGTGAAGCGATGTAAAACTCGTATCCGTAAACTGTTTTTGTACGGTAAAATAATTTTTAACACCTCCTTCTATGTTAGTTACAGCACAAACCTTCGCCCAAAACTGCACAAACTAAACTGTCTGTAACTATCGTATCAAATGCGTCGGAAATGTACGAATTATATACCACTCGGTAGTATCGGTAAACTCGTTTGAAAACCTTAAAATCACGTACATCACGTGCTTATAGCAATGTGGTACTGCAATGCCGCTTTACTGTGCTAAACTCGTTCCGGAAGGACAGACAGACAGACAGACAGACGCTTATCAAATAGTAATATATATGCCGGTCATCTCGTTCATGGGCGAGCAATTGGAGTCCGCTTCACATGTAAAGAACTTAGGTGTTATTATGGATCAGAACTTATCATGGAGTTTACACTTAAAACATATCTCGCAGCGCTGTTTTGGGATTCTAGTTGGGTTAGCCCATGCAAGAAATGTACTGCCTTATGATGTCATGCCTCGACTTATTGACTCGCTTGTCACGTCACACGTACGTTACTGCATTCAGGTATACGGGAACTGTAACGTTGAAATGTTAGGTGTCATGCAAAAGATCTTTAACTTCTCTGCGAAGCTTATGTCGAATAGGCGCAAATACGACCACATTTCAGATGTTCTGAGTTCTCTCCAATGGTTAAATTCGCATCAATTTGTAGCCTATTTCGATTTGTGTATGTTACACAAGATCATCACATCTGAGCATCCTCCATCTTTGTCATCTCGATATCGATTCAATCATCAAATGCTCGATCGTGTTACACGTCAATCGGACCATTTGTATCTTGAGTGGCCGAAAAACAACCATGGTAAAAAAAATATGTTTATCGATCTAGTCATTGATATATGCCAGTGATTAGGTATGCCAGGATTAGGTATTTGATATATGCCAGTGGTACAACAGTGATTATGATCAGATAGGTAGTCTGGATGCGAGCAGTGTGCATGCAGTCTATTAAGAAACTGGCCAGAGAGATAGTTGCATCGATTTAACCATTTTATTTCCATTCTTGTCATGTTTCAACTACTCTTTTATCCACTTGTGTTTTACACGTGCATGCTCTTGTTTACATATCGTGAATGTGTGCCTCATGTGTATGACAATGGCCGTAGAATAACCCTCAAGTGTGGAATGGTCAGCTGAAGTGCAAATACAAATACGGCTAACGAAAACATGGAATGGTCTGGGTTGCACAGGCATTTAGTAAACTACGAGACGATCGAGCCAAGGCTTTCTCAATGTATGCCCAGAAGCGAATGACCCAAGGCCATTCAGAATGCAAGAGTTCAAGGAGGGCTTTTAGACTGATGAGGCTACCAGTACATTAACGTGGGTTAACTTGAGAGCCAGCCGGTAGTTTAGCCGCGGGGTGCAGGACGAAATGACACAGCAGTATTGTCTGGCATTCTGGTCGGATACTTAACTGGTGTAAATTTCGGCCAATTCGTAAACGAAATTCCAGGGCCAGAAAATGTATGCAAATTTAAACAGGGAGTAGAAAGTAGGAGGGTGAGAATAAGTATAATGCAGTGTCATTGACATTTGCTGATAAATTAATCCTTGTTGTTTAACATGTTTGTGCTACGGTTTATATGAATATGGGGAACGGGTGCAACACCGCCCAGGGGCATGTGGAAAAGTTGCCATTATGCCATTCTAACCGGTGACAAATATATAGCCATCGGTGGCAAATCTTAGTCGAAAGATAAGTAGGTGCCACAACTTTGCAAATGCTCACCTCTGTCAGCATACCAGAACACCTCCAACCAGAGCATTCTACCTGCATCTGCATGCTCAAATTCGAAAACCTACGACCATCACTAATATTCTGGCTGATCGATACTCGCACCTCGATATCATTAACAAAACATACGCAATATCAGCGAGAATGAGCACTGCGCGCAGGCTGGCGGCTGGGAAACGGCACGTGCGCGCCACACGCAGTTAAATTACGTTGGCGACATGAGCATCAGTTTGTCGCCATTGTCCCCATTCCTGATTGTTTTCGTTTACAGAGTACCGAACAGAGGCAGTTCAGCATCGACTATTGTGGCCTTGGGCGATAGTGATTTTTGTGCGCCGTGCGGCACGTTGAAGTGAGTTGTTCCGCCGTTAAATTGATCATGTTAAATCCATGGTACACAAAATATTTAAAGTTTGTTTTAAATTAGTTGTTTAAATTTTGCTATCATCTAAATTGCGACAAAAATGTCGTCAGAACTAACATAACTTTTGGGCAGATGCATTCGAACAGAGGTGCGGAAGAACTCTCATGTCCACACAATTACGCTACTCGGGTATATGTGATTACATTGGGATAAACTGTCTGCACAATTACGGAACTTTGGAATGGCTGCTGTTAAAACCAGCGCGCAAAAAAAATGATCAATGGAAAGTTTCTGAGTACTCCATATCCGAGGGCATTCGATAAATTAACACTTCTTTGTGTTGATCGTGGCGTTAATTAAGAAGTTATCGATACTGTGCGCGAAACTTTTGTCCATTTCTCACTTGTGCTTGTGAGCTATGCCCAAAATATAATCCCTAACAACCGATCAATGCGCGAGGACCACAGCACCATTCCCCAACAATACGGCACACGCTCATGAAGGCTACACTCACAGCTCACACTCACATATCCGCCCGTGACCCCTCCCCTTGGTGGCAATTCGAAAACATGCACGTACATCGACGGAAAATATGAAAATTAGAGGACAAACGTTGTTTGCGTTGTTAGTCAATATAAAGACCAGTATTTTGCGTATAAGACCAGTATTTTGCGAAGTAAAAATGGAAATCAGAGGTGTACCCGGGGTAACATGAGGTCAACGAAAAACAGGTCACGAGGTCACGGGGTCATGGTCATTCAATGTCACGCAACAAAGCCCAGAAATAGAATCTCCGTTTGATTGCGAATTCAGCCATATAAGTATTTTTGACATTTGGTGAAGTTGAATGCACTATTTCGGTCTCCAAAACTACCTCTACAGCGTGACCTTGCAAAAATGTCCGAGGCTATAACTCGAGATCCTGAGGTCAGATCGAGCTAATATTGCTACAGTTAAACTCAGGACCCTATAGCCCTATAGACCAATTTAGAACAAAAAATGAGAGATGAGGTTGAATTCGACTTGTCTAAATATCTTGGAATGCCCCGAGTGGCCCGAGCCTCTCTAATGCCCCGAGTGGCCTCTCTATGGAGCGGTCAAACCTCTGTTTGGCACCTTGCCAGATGGCGCCTCAGCTGAATCAACGTAGGCGCACCACACCTAATTTATATTTACATTTACACACCGACGCCAGCCGAGTGAGTATCGGGGAGGCCAGAGAGGAGGGCAGCGGGTACAGGCTGACCAGGCATCAGCCAGAGAGGCAGTGGCGACGGAACGTATTTTGGGATGGGGTGCAAACCGTCCGCGGATCCAGTCATCCCAATCCCCAACTAAATGTTTGCAACAGTTGCTATTCTGATATTGTATGGAATTTGTAGGTACCTGTTATTATAACTACAGTTCTCGGGGGTTATTGACTCTTTTCCTTTAGCATTGTCAGCAATAAAAAAATACTGACCATATAATAACAAGAAAAAAATACACACAATAATTTTTCGATTTCGAGTTCATTGAATTTTACTAGTTATCTCAAATTGATAAACATTGATTATGAGCATTATCTTTCGGGCTTAAAAAGGACAGCAACAAAATTTCGAAGTCGTAAAAACTGTTTCTAGTCATCGCCATCGGTGCCCAATTAGAAAAGCATCTGAAAGCACGTTTCACATGAGCTATCCTCACCTGCCAGTCGGAGTCAGAATCGCAAAATGTAATTTAATCTAACTCCGACACCGGCTGAAATTACTAGCTCCGATTCCAACTCCGACTCTGCAGCTCTGCCTCCGACGGACCAATGGCTCTATCAGACCGCCTGAGGACTCTATCAGAATGACCGAAAGCCCTCTCAGATTGGCACATTGCCCTTCGGACTGAAATAGGGCCCTCTCTCAGGCTTGGTAAGGGCCCTCTCAGGTCGGGATAGAGCCCTTTCAGGCCTGGCAAGGGCTCTCACATACCGGACGATAGCCCTCTCGGGTTGGCTGATTATTCTCTCAAATGAGCGGATGGTTCTCTCTCATCGACTAAGGTTTCTCGCAAGCCGAAACAGCGACATCTTAGGCCGATTGACGGTCCTCTCAAACTGGCAAACAGCCCTCTCAGGCCACCATAGGCCCCTCTAAGGCCTGGCAAATGCCCTTTCAGAACGACACAGAACATAAGGCATGGACAATACCGTATCAGTCCAGCCGAGGGCCCCCTCAAGCCGACACCGGAATCTCTCAGGCCTAGAAAAATACCCTCCCTGGGGCCCGCTGAGGCCTGGCAAGGGCCTTGTCAGGCCTAAAAATATCCTGTCATGCAGCTGAGGGACCCTCAAGC
Organism: Chirona hameri; assembly: GCA_036785665.1. Taxonomy (NCBI): domain Eukaryota; kingdom Metazoa; phylum Arthropoda; class Thecostraca; order Balanomorpha; family Balanidae; genus Chirona; species Chirona hameri. The sequence goes on along the minus strand of JAXIVJ010001471.1, from coordinate 73,158 downwards.
CGTCCAAGGCCCCCCGAAACCGACCGAGGGCACCTCAGCCCGACAGAGGGCCCCCTCAGGTTGACCTCAGGCCCCCTCAGGCCGACCGAGGTCCCTTAAAACTGACCAAGGACCCCTTAGACCGACCGAGGCCCGCAGACTGACCGAGCGCACCCTCAGTTCGACCGACGGCCCCCTCAGGTTGAAAGTAGACACACTAGACACCCTCAAGCCGACCGAGGTCTCTTCAAGCTGACGAAGGGCCCCTCAGGCCGACTGAGGGCCCGCAAGCCAAACAAGAGCCCCTCAGGCTAAGGGCCCCTCAAGCCGACTCAGGCCCCTCAGATCGACCAAGGGTACCATGAAGCCGAACGAGGGCCCTCACAGGCCGACAAAGGGTCCCTAAGACAAACAGAGGGCCCCTCAGGCCGTCCAAGGGCCCCTTCAGGCAGACTGAGCGTCCTCCTCAAGCTGACCGACGGCCTTGGTCCGAACAGGAGCCCCTCATGCCGACTGGGCTCCCTCAGACCGACCAAGGGCTCCCCCTCAAGCTGGCCGAGGGCCCGTCAAGCTGGTCAAGGACCTTCTCAGGCCGACAGAGGGCCCCTCAGGCTCAGGCGGACCAATGGCCCCTCATGCCGACTTAGGGTCCCTCGAGCCGACAGAGGGTCCCTTCAGGCCGACAGAGCGCCCCACAGGACGTCCAGGGGCCCCTCAAGCAGACTCAGGCCGCCTCGTCGAAGAAGGGCTCCCTCAATCCGACTGAGGGCCCTCACAGGGTGACAGAGGGCCTCTCAGGCCGACAAAGTTCTAACCATATCATCAAACTTAGAGGACAATTAGATACCTATAATACCATCAAACTAAACCATCAAAGAATTAGATACCTACGACCCTGCTATCTCGTTTGTTTGTATCGGTGATCTAAGGTCAGGTCAGTTTCGTGACCTTCCGATTATAAGGAAACGAGAAAATATACAAATGTTTTCGTATTAGAGCCTAGAGGATACGCATTAGATCAGAATAATTATTTAAGAATATGCTATTATAGCTCATTTTTCATGCCTCAAGTACAATTATTGCTCATTGACCACTACTAGATTGAGCGAAGTCATCTGAGGTGACCAGCACTTCTTTTCCAATAATTTTTGATAGCATAAAATGAAGATAAGAACGTGAGACCGGCACCACTGTGAATGTCTCGTGGAGACGCGTCCGACATTGCGCAGCACGACATACCTGGTTCACCACATGACCTTACATTACCTTGACCTGAGGTCAAATTTTGAATTTGACTTAGGCAACCTGGTCACCTTGGTATGATTCGAATCTCCTTGACGAAACGAGCACGATGCAGACTTTAAAATGGGCGCCGTGTGACCATAAGAGTCGGTGCGTCAAAAACCCCAATATCATCAGATGACGTTAAAATGATTGCCCTATCTTCATCAGGCGGAAATCTACCGATAGATGTGTAAACTAGGTATAGGTTTCATTTTCCACTCATTTTCTTTCGAAGGGCTGTTAAAGTTAATGCCACTAGGCCGACGACTATTCTACCGACCAAAGTAATCGTCAATTGCCAAAAAGTCTACCCCGACCCCTGGCCGGAGTCGGAGTTGGTAAGATTTGAGCGACTCCGACTCCGACTCCAACTCCGGCCAAAACTGCCGACTCAGACTCAGACTCAGACTCAGACTCAGACTCAGACTCAGACTCAGACTCAGACTCCGACTCCGACTCCGACTCCACGAGTCGGAGCCGCTGGACTCAGACTCAGACTCAGACTCAGACTCAGACTCAGACTCCGCAGCCCTGAATATTGCTATGCATTTACCTTAAATCCTGCAATCCTGCTTGTAAGCCCCGTTGTTTGGTTGCGCCATCTATGTTATATATGCCAGTGGACGACCGTCACATGCCAGGCTGTGAGATGCGTTTATTTGTGTATCGAAATTATCGATTGATTATGTTCGGAAATGCATTATTTGTTATTGATAAAATTGTGTATCGTGAAGGTTAAAATGTTGTAATATTGTTAAAGTATATTTTGGTTGTATTTAGAAGACGGCATCGTTATAATCGAAAGAGCGATAGGGTCACGAGGCAGGGTGACCTTGGTCGCGCTGGCGGCCGGGTCACGGCTGGGTCAGCTGGCTCGTTCTTTCCGGCGGTGAGCCTGTTCGAGAGCGGACGTCGCCGCTTTAGCTTGGTGGCCACGAAAGTTGGGATGCTGCTCGTGATAGTTTTGGTCATGTGACCCGCTGGTATTGGCGTTAATAGCCGTTTTCACGAAGGATTTTACGTTTGGGGCGATTGGGGCGTTTGGGGCGTTTCGGGCGATTGGGTCTATAGCTCGTAAGAACGCGGCTTTTCCTGGTGATTTTTGGTATCAATCGCAACTTTATGAATTAATGTATTTTTTCTGGAAATTCCAATTTCATGATAACACCATAGTTTACTTAAAACTAACTATTTCATCTTAAACTAGCTCTGGTGATGTCAGATGGATGTGGCGGGTTGGGGCGTTCGGTGCGACTCCATCTTGCTCGAATCCCGGAAGTGCAGGGTTTCTGAAATGGTCATATTTTGCAACGACATGGTTTTCAGGAATAATAGCTTATTTAAATGAAAACTAGATGAATTAGTCCATTCATATTTTCAGTCATATTCACTTTTGAAAGCAAGGATTAATGATAATTAGCGATTTAATTTTGATCATTTGTTGTAAGATGACGGGAATGCTGGCTCCGGCTCTGCGCTGGCTCGGCACAGGCGCCGCCGCCAGGTAACCATGGCGACGGGCCGGCGGGTCGCCTGACGTCACGTTGCACAAGTGGCTCCGGCGCCGGCAGGCTGGTCACCATGGCGACCAGCCGGCCGGAGTGGCTCCGGCGCCGGCCGGTCGCCTGACGTCACGTTGCGCATGCGCAGAGCCTTGGTCTGCGCCCAGCAATGGTGTCCGTTCGATCTAGAGCAGCCATTTTTGAGTTTTCAGTACCAGTGGCTGCAGTACCAGTGACTGCATGTTTCATGGGTTTATAAGTGCTTTTTCCGAGGTCTTTTCAGCTTTTTGTGAGATTCATCAATTAATGTATTAATCAAATCAAAACCATTTGGGGTGATTCGAAATGCGTAAGGATTGTTCCGGTTTTCGGAAACCCACGAAGTTACCGCTCTAAATTGGACGATCTCAGCGGGACGGAGCGACGTTGAATTAAGGTCTGTCTTTGCTTTTGACATTTGATTGCATTTGTCATCATAATATTATATTTCTTTGTCATTAATATCTTCAATTTTGCCCTAACTAACTGTCAATTGCGTATTTGATTTAGTCAAAGCTAGTACACTAGTATACTTTTAGCCTCTTTTTAGGGCGTTTGCGGTATGTTTTGTAGAAGGAACTAACACAACCCAAAATTGCCAGATTTGCTCATGAATTTGAATATTCAAAGCATACTAACGGTAAATATTGCATTGTAAGAGCATATACTTATACATTAATTCATAAAATTGTGATTGATACCAAAAATTACCGGGAAAAGCCGTGTTCTTACAAGCTATACACCCATTTACCCCAAACGCCCCAATCGCCCCAATCGCCCCAAACGCCCCAAACGCCTCAATTGCCCTAAGCGCAAAATCCTTCGTGAAAACGGCTAATACCGTGGCTTATTGTGTATTACCGCCGCACGGCTTTGACAGCCTTCTTGAGACAGCACCTAGTAGGCTATTCTCAGAAGGATGACTTATTTGTATATGTTCTCGATAGGATTTGAGATGTTCTATGCCTAGAGCCGAAATGTGGATGCTGCTAATTGGTAAACGTGTTGTTCGAGTGTAGTGCGGTGTAATTTGTTTATTTGCTTCATGTAATTGACAATTAGTAATGAGTATGTGAATGTTTGGATGTGTGGTTCCAGAAACCGCGCCAACTACGCTGATAAATAGATATAGGTACAGCCAACGGAGCGCGTGTTTTTTACTGTGGCTTGCGGAGAGCCAATCGCCCCGGCGCTGCGGCGGCTGCGGCGGCCAGACGGTTAAGCTGTGCCCGCTACCCTTCGCCCCGGCGGCGGCGGCCAGACGGTTAAGATGTGCCCGCTGCTCTTCGCCCCGGCGCGGCGGCGGCCAGACGGCTAAGCTGTGCCCGCTGCCCTTCGCCCCGGCGCGTCGGCGGCGGCGGCGGCCAGACGGTTAAGCTGTGCCAGCTGCCCTTCGCCCCGGCGCGGCGGCGGCGGCGGCGGCGGCGGCGGCGGCGGCGGCCAGACGGTTAAGCTGTGGCCGGCGGGTACACTGCTATCTGAGATGATGGTTATATTGCTCAGGTGCTCGGTCATTTGAATAATTGTAACCGCAGAATACATCAGGCCATTAGTGTGATGATTGCTTTGATATTCTCATTTGAATGATTGCAGCTCTGCAGAATACCGCACCTACGCCATTAGGTTAATATCGTGCCAATACAATTATTGCACATCATTTCTCCATATTTATACAGTCGACTCCACCCCAACACAACGAACAAGACAAAATGTTGTATCTCCGATGACGTCATAGCGTCTGAGGCGCAGTTGATTTGTGATTGGTTCTTTAACTGGGCGTAGCCCGAGCTCCGCTACTGCGCTTGCGTGCAGAGTCCGACTTCCGAGGTGTGGTCCCGAGTTGTCCGGGCTGTGAGGTCTGAGAGGGGATACCTAGACTTGAAACTGTTCCGTCCTCCATAACTGAGATTCGAGTTGACGAGTCAAATCGTTCGAACTGTACTTTGTGACTTCAAGTCGTTCGGACTGTTGAGGACTCTCTTTTGACGCTTGAAACTGTTTGGACCTAGAACCGGTATAAATTATCCGAATATAGTGCGATTACTCAAGACACTCATTGGCATTCATATTTGGAAAATAAACGGAAGAACAGAAACGTTGTTACAGTGGGACAAAACCCAAAATTAGTTGCACAAAATACAACGTTCGTGAGGCAGTGGCCCCACCATTTGAATACGAAACACCGGCCGTGGTTGTTAATGTTAAATGCCAAGGAAACCAATGCCTTCGTTTGATTGATTTATTCAATTTCAATTCATACCGGGAGGCATGAAGGCTCCAAACCCAATCGCGGGGATTCGGCTACACGTATCCCCGCCGCAGCGCGGATGCAATACGCGCAATCCCCGCCGCAGCGCGGATGCAATACGCGCAATCCCCGCTGCAGCGCGGATGCAATACGCGCAATCCCCGCTGCAGCGCGGATGCAATACCCGCAATCCCCGCTGCAGCGCGGATGCAATACGCGCAATCCCCGCTGCAGCGCGGATGCAATGCGTGCAATCCCCGCTGCAGCGCGGATGCAATACGCGCAATCTCCGCTGCAGCGCGGATGCAATGTGCGCAATCCCCGCTGCAGCGCGGATGCAATACGCGCAATCCCCGCTGCAGCGCGGATGCAATACGCGCAATCCCCGCTGCAGCGCGGATGCAATGCGCGCAATCCCCGCTGCAGCGCGGATGCAATACGCGCAATCTCCGCTGCAGCGCGGATGCAATACGCGCAATCCCCGCTGGAGCGCGGATGCAATACGCGCAATCCCCGCTGCAGCGCGGATGCAATGCGCGCAATCCCCGCTGCAGCGCGGATGCAATACGCGCAATCTCCGCTGCAGCGCGGATGCAATACGCGCAATCCCCGCTGGAGCAATGCGGTGCCGCGTTATCTGAAAGTGGTTAATCAGCCCACATGGATGGATTGGAATGGATTGAGTGCAGCACAAATACTCATGTGATCCGTCAATCGCATAAAGCTTCATATGAATATGTGTCCTACATCTGTATCTGTATAAGTTCTGTATACCTACCAATAAAGGCAATTAGCAATAGTAGCCGTTTTCACGAAGGATTATTACGCTGAAAAATTCCTGAAAGATTCTGAAAGTTTTGAAAAACTACACAACTTTTACATGCGATTTTTGGGGAGAAATGTTCCTCATAATTGTGTAATATGTTGGTAAGAATAAAATATGTTGACAAAATTTCGGTTTGGTGGTAATAAGCAAGATAAGTATTGATAGAATCTTCCTGAAACTTTCTGAATCTTCCTGAAACTTTCAGGAAGATTCTATCAATACCTTATTACCACCAAACCGTAATTTTGTCAACATATTTTATTCTTACCAACATATTACAAAATTATGAGAGACATTTCTAGCCCAAAATCGCATGTAAAAGTTGTGTAGTTTTTTCAAAACTTTCAGAATCTTTCAGAAACTTTTCAGCGCAATAATCCTTCGTGAAAACGGCTGGTATCATTTTGCAGGCAATAATTAACTAAATTGCAGTGCAGGGAGCAACTTACCTATTGCTTCAAACGTAAATGTTCATCAAGTTTTGCACGAAGTGATATATGCATTATGCAAAGCTTTTGGGAGCCACGTATGCCATGAAACAGGAGCCGAAAACTTGTCCTGTGTCTGCCTGAAGAGTCGCATGAATGTTAGGATAAAACATGTCATATCCTGACACATATCCTTAGACGTTAGTGAGAGTTAGCTGGCATATGTTCCTTTTTCCGTTGTCCCGTCCTTCCCACCACCGCACAGTGGGCGGATGGACCCGTCTAGCGCGACACGGCCCGAAAGCTGGCTTTGGCAGCCTATAAGACAATGACAATGAGTATGTAGGTCCTTTTTGGTGCGCTGATTTTAAATATGTTATCTCAAGCGAGATATGAAATAAAACTTTCTTTCGTAAAGGTTTCTTTGCTTTTCAATTAGGAAATGAGTCATTTTTGTTTTGCTGATTTCAGGCGGTTTGGGGGCTTTAACCTTTTGGCCCCCTTGGATCCACCGTTGGCCATAAAACATTGAGGGAGCCAAAAGCATCTTTGTGGGACCAAACTCAACATATGAGGGCCGAGGGCCACCCCAAACGTATATAAATCAACACCGGCGCTCAACGCCGATTTCGAACCAACGCAACGAGGGCGGGTGGGTATCCGTCCTCAAGATCTCAAAGCTACGCTAGGCAGCTGTAAATGGCGTTTTATTGGTTTTAAGTTAAAAGCATGCTGCAGTGATGCTTTTATCTACTTTACCACGCGCCCTGGAGGGCCTATAATAATGCAGAAAATGGCGTTAGATAGCTCGAGACAAGCTCTATCGAAATTATATCGGTCCTTTTTTTAGCTCAGGTTAATATTGAGGTCACCAGAAATCATCAAAGGTCATATTTTCCAGTGTTAGAACTTCGCTTCGAACACTTGAAATTAGTTTAGAAGCTCTTGAAAAATTCCATCGCCATTGATGTCCTCAGATTTGAGCCCAGGTCAATAGTTTATGTTCCAGAGGTCACCCAATGCCAAAAAAATATTTTTTTTGGCAAAACTGTTTTTCGCAAATAACTTTTTACCTAATTAAGATAAAGGTTTGACGCCATCGTGTTTGTCTTGTCATGGCACTTCGAATCATATTCATGATGACCGGGTTAGGTCAACTGAGAAATTTGACCTCAGGTCAAGGTTAAGTGGTGACTCAAGTAGGTCATGTTGCATATTGGGAGACGTATCTCGACGAGATCAAAACAAAACATTGGTACCGTTTTCACTTCTCTATCTTCATTATGTCAATAGTTTTTGCCAAAACAGTGTTGGCGGTCACGAAATTGACCTGACCTTAGGTCACCGATATTATAAATCCGAGGTAAACAAATTTTAGGTATCTATGACTTTATTAACTCCTGCAAGTTTGAAACCAATCGGCCTAAAACTGTGGCTGCGGTACTACTGCAAACGTTTTGGTGGTGGGGTCATCACGTGACCTGGTCTGGTGACTTGTCCTGAGAAGACCCGAAGTCAAGAATTTCACATAATATGGAGAGTTAATTTCCGAACAGGTACAGGTATGCAAAAACGGCGGCGCGTTTTTGCGCTATCCTCGAAAAAACCGGAGGGGTGGGCGGATTTCGCCCCCCCCCCCCTCCAGGACGCGTGTTACAGACCGTGCAATCGTATGTTACCTACGAATTTTGCTCCCACTAGGGGGGAAAAAATTGGCCATTGGGGAGGCAGCTAGCAGTCCCTGCGGGATTCCCCCCCCCCCCCCGTTAACATGTGATAACAGTGATGCATCATTTATAGTATTATAGTGGCCGCCGTGTCAAATTAACTTAATTTCACTGGGGCGATTGGTTCCACGGGGGGGGGGGAATTCCCTCCACAAGGGGGGAGGGGACAATTGCCCCCAGTTAACATGTTATCCGTGGCCCTGCCGGCCAGTCTCTGAAACCCAGCCAAACCCAGCCGACATCGTACTGTACGTCTCTTCGATTTCACCCTGGCGGACCTATATTTACGGAGACATTCCTCTGACGTACGGTATTGGCGGCCGTCCAGGCTGAATCACATTTGTCGCCGCTCGAACCACTTTTCACGGTAGGCGCTGCGTCAAACAAGTCTAGTCTTAAGCCCATGCGTTAGTCTTCTCCAGTCCCAGGAGCGTCGTCAGAAGCGAACTCCGACACGTGGGGAGGGATGCGGAATGGGAGAGGGGCGTGGTGTGTTGAACTGGGACGGGCGCGCCACTGCGGTAGTCGGTTGGTTAGACCAGTCTATTCCCATGATTCTTGTGGATCACACAAGAGGACGTATATTCGCGCTCGCTCAAAGCGAATTAAATAAAATGGGAAGATGTGTTTGTGACCGTGGGACACGGCAACGGTCCTCAAAACAGACGTTGATTTGGACTATTGATGCAGACAGTTTGAATCTGTGACAACGTTACCGTACGTATCAATCCCACCATTCCACCACGTATAAGTATTGCGGGCTAGTGAATTGAAGTGCTGATGGTAACAGTAAATTAAAGGGAATAGGTCACCTTGAAAGTTGTCTTGAAATTTGGCTATGCGGGGTATTTCGAGCTGAAAAAAACGAATCTGGCATTTGTTTGGACAATAGATGGATATCCATCGACACATGGGCATGTTTCTTTTCTCCTTCATGGCCATACAAAAATTAATGACAATTATGACGTCATGTATATGGTAGCTTGGATATGGAAACGATTGCACACAATAACGACGGACTTTAGCAATATATACACAGTTTGCTTGTAACGTAAACAATGTTGTGAGGACCAGAAACAAGTTTCGGGGAAATGAAACTTCTTCTAAAGGGGACCCACTAGTCCTGTGTCGAAATTACTTAGCGTAGCGAGGTAATTCTTTCACCACAACACGTTTTTCCGATCTGCTATACAAATCTGCTATCTAAATTCAAAACCCATGTTAACCCTCGCCCTACGGGAGGGGGGGGGGGTCCTGACAGGCCCCCCCTGAGGTTTTTCTTGAATAACTTTTTACACATGGGGTGCATCTTGCTGAAATTTTGGTAGCTGAGTTTACAACAATTATACGTAAGCTGTAAAAAAATGAAATTGGTTGAGTAGTTTGAGAGATAATCATGTTTTGATGACGTCATGTTGGTAAAAAAAAGAGAAATATTGGAAAAAATCGAAGAAAACAGAGTTTTAAAGCAAATTGCAAACGCAATTCATCCAAGATACAAAATGGTATTTTCCTTAAAATGGCAATCTCGGATTTGCCAAATTTTGGGTTTTTGACCCCTAAAATAAAAATAAAACTTATTTGTTTGGAAAAATCAACACAAAATCAAAATTTTCAAAGATATTAGAAAAACCGGAATATATGTGAGAGAACTGAGTATGGACAATACCCATACCAAATTTAAAAGCAATATCTTCATTTTTGACCGAGTGAGTGATGGCTCCCTAAGTGTAAGAAACTAATGAGGTCATTTTTTTAATAACTTTTTTTAATTTTTTATCAAGATACGAACAAATATTTACTTTTTTTGTATTTCTGAGCCAAAAGTGATCTAGGAACATGCCTTTTTATTTACATTTATCAATTTCTAATTTTGAGGTTTTCTGAAGAGCAAAATTGCTGTTCTGGACGTGGTAAATCCGAGGTCATTCACTTGACCCTGGAAGGTCACCCGGTGACCTAAAACCTAAAAATCGTAAACTGTTAGATTACTCTCATTACAGGCAACATGCTGGTTCTGACCGCATTGCTCTAAGTTGCTTGGTTTGGAAGTTAACAGGGGGCCTGTCAGGCCCCCCCCCCCCTCCACCGTAGGGCGAAGGTGAAAAAGCTCCCGTAGGGCGAGGGTTAAAGGTGAACTATTCCCTTGAATGCCCTCTCCTAACCAGTGTTTGTCACGGGCCCACCAACCCCCTGCCCGGCATAATATTGAGGCCCAGGCCCGGTCCGGCCCGTTCAGATTAAGCATATCATTATTTTCACAAAATTTGCAATCACTATCCTAGCATATTTACTTGTATACTATAAATGTGAAACAATGAACCAACTATGCTAACCAAAAACAAACAAAAATCCACAGCCACAGCAACAGTGTGTTGCTGTGGAAGTGAACTGCTGGTTGAAAAAAAAATCATCTCTGACCTGAGCTTCAACATTCTCAGCCCAGAGGCCCGTCCAGAGCCCGGTGATTTCCTTAAAGTTGAGGCCCAGCCCAGGCCCGGCCTATGGCCCAAAGGGCCGGCGCAGCCCATGACGAACTCTGCTCCCAACTATAACGACGACATAAGAAGGAAAACATTTGGATCAGCTTATGGCACTGGGGAATACAGCAATCAGCGTATCGTCGTTAGCGAACATATCAATACGAGCAAAGAGCTCCTGTAGTCACACCACGTCACACACCGGCAACAGATCGTCCTGGGCAATAGGGCAAGGCGAACGGCCATTACGGCCTAGAGTAAAGGATAACGACATGGCCATTTGGTATCAGCACAGTATGCTAATGGAAGGCGGTAGAGGCTATTGACCTGGTAAGCAATGACAGCAAACAGCAGACTCATGATTCCATTGCATGTAACTAAGAATTGTAGGTACCTGGGCATTAACTTCGGCCCATGAATCGTAAGGTTATATAAGGTTATAAGGTATTATTAAAGATATGAAGGTCGCAAAAACATGACAGGATCTCAGTCATCTTCAATTTGGATAAGTATTAGAATATCAGCGTAAAACATCATGCATACACTGTCAAAAATAGTGTGTTTTGATTTAGTGGCAGCGTTCCCCAAGCCAAGATTTTAGCTGAAGAAAACACGGCGACATCGCGGCTGCCCCATGACTAGCCTCATCAGCGTCGCTGTCATGTCGGTGAATCAGGTGATATAGCGACAATTATGGCGCTTTTGTGCCAGTAACGACGCAATTCAAGTACGTTTTCACAAGGGTGCCATCCCGGGATTCACCATGTATCGGCTGTAATGTCACATGGTACTGGAGTACAATTATCCAGACACCCACCATCTTCATGTGTAGCCATTGGCGGATCCAGAACGGTGGTTTGCGTGTGGGGGGGAGGGTGTGTGTGTGGGGGGGGGGGGGGGGGGGGGGCACGAGTGGTGGTGGGGGGGGGGGGGCGAATTCCAAAAATTATCACACAATTCAGAAAACTCATCGGATATCGCTTGCTTATGCAATATACATTGCTAGCTGATTTAAAAAACTTTCCTTTGTAAAAGTTGCTTAGATTGTCTTCTATATCATGAAATGACTAAAATTTGTGCCGATTTTAGGCGTTTTTTTTTGGGGGGGGGGGGCATGGCAGTTACCTCCCCCCTGGATCCGCTAGTGTGTGTAGCACTCATTGTAACGCTCACAAAATGTGATGTGTTGACAAAATGTGCTGTGTGTTGACACAATGTGTTGTATGTTTACAAATTGTGCCAGAGTGCCGATTTTTATCAATGTTGTTGGTCATCGAGGCATGAGAAAAACGTTATTTTTAGAGTAATTGGCCATAAGAGCGCGAAAAATAGTAGTGAGTTAGCCTGGCTCTTTGTCGGTGTCAGCCTCGAGGTTTTTTCACCTCTGCTGCCTATAAAGTCCCGTGCGCGGCCGTATTAGTAGGCTCAACTGGTGGTGCCGTGCGTCATCGGCCGTTCTGCGCTCAAGTGGCGTAATGCCTCACACGCCAGAGCGGGCAATTACGGCCAATACCCGCTACGAAGCCGACGAGGCAGCTGGTGAACATGTATTGGTGACGTGACGGGTACCGAACGTGCACTGGACAGGTTCACGGCGACCTGAGACAGGCATGGGACGCTCACCTGACGAAGGACAGGTTGGTGACAGTCGACTGACAGGCCGTGTGTCATATGACAGGTACGTGACAGCCCGTACCAGCCATGACAACCGAGACGCCCACTGGACACATGCCAGACTGGTGTCAGATAGGTCACATGTGTCACACGACAGGTCGAGTGAGGCACACCCACCCATTGCTGGACAACGGGGGCAGCGGCCAGACGTGGTGATGTTTTGCGACACCAGAGCGCTGCTCGGACGCACGCTAGCGGCCGCTAGTAGCGCTTTCGTTCTCCATGGCAACCAGGCGTCAGCCAATGAAAAGCCAGAATGGGAATACGTCACGATAGGAACCGTGGAGCCTGCGGAGAGGCTATTTCTGCTAGTGGAAAATCGCAGAAGCGGTGAAAGCGCTAGCGGATGAGTTTCAATAGTGGCGCATGAGACAAATCAAACTGAAATGAAAACAAACAGATGTGATATGCCCCTGAAGCAGAGTCTGGAAGTGCTTCTGTGAGTTCTGTCTGTTTCCTGCTGCGTCTGTTTCCGTGACGTAATTATGACGTCAGCTAGCGAAAAGCGCTAGTAGCGTGTGCCAAACAGCGCTCTTATAAACCAAGTGACAGCCCCGCGCGGCAGACGGTCACAGCCCCGCGCGGCAGGCGGCGGTCACATCCCCGCGCGGCAGGCGGTCACAGCCCCGCGCGGCAGACGGTCACAGCCCCGCGCGGCAGACGGTCACAGCCCCGCGCGGCGATGTTGACAGGACGGCAGCTAGGCGGCTTCATCAATGTACTTGCATCAATGGACAATTTCCGGTAGGCTGCGGTCGACAGTAATTGATGCACGTCAACAACAGTGATGGATCGTGATAGCACTGTGTTGAGCGAGCGAGATTGCGTTGTATAGCAGAGTGACGGAATGCAATGGTTAATTGTAAGGATTTGTAATTTTGTTGGTATTCCTCGATTGTGAAGATTTCGGAGATCGGTATGATGTTTGGCAGGGGCTTAGTATAAAAATGTACCGCGTCACGCAGTTATGTGTGGAATTAAGAATACCAATATTACGCTTACGAAAGATCTCCGGCAGGGGGATCTCTCTTGCCACTGGGCAAGAAGTCGATGTTAAAGGGAATGTTTCACCTTTGTATTGGTTTTGAACTGAGATAGACATTATCTTTGGCCGTTAGTGAAATGTCTAAATTACTAATGTCATTTTCCCAAAAACTGAACCGTTTTTAAGCAATTTAATTTACCATTTGCAAAATGCACCCAGGCTGGGGCAGCCGCTGCTTGGCTGCCAGCCACTTTGTCAGCCAATCTCACTTTGTCAGCCAATCAGCGGCGGTCTAGAGCTCAATAATGACGTCATCAGCCCAAATTTAAAAACTTGATTTTTATCAAATTAAGTAACTTTTCGAGATAAAAATATCACCATCGTTTTCAGCAGCACTTACTTCATATTTTCGACTACAACCAGCGTATACTTGGCAACTTTCCGAAAGGTGAAACATTCCCTTTAAGAAGATTCACACTTACCTAAACAGGTAACTTTGACCCAGACTTTACCTCGTCATCTCACGAAACGAATGAAATTACCATCCATTACTCCTGTCCCCGTCCTATTCCCCGTCCTTCTATATACCTAGAGATATAAACTAACCGTTATACTACAATTACGAGCCTCACTAGGCATTCTCCAAACAAGCGCGGCTGGCGGTGTGCTATATTGGCGCACGTTAGCACACATAATCGACCGATCGACCAGTCTACATACGACAATGACCACCGATCGCCAGTGCACACATGGTGACAGTGTATCCGCGCGGCGACGGGCACTGGTGCACACATGGTGCCAGTGTATCCGCACGGCGACGGGTACTGGTGCACATTTATTTATTTATTTATTTATTGTACATCGTGGGATTATCCCCTCTAATGGACCGAGGTCCGGGGGCTATTCCTAATCCCGAGTCAAGAAACGTAGAGTGTATAAAAACAGTGGATAGAATATCATTCACACGCACATATTCCCAGTCAGGTACATATACAATAGATTCGTCGCTCTACTCCTTCGTCGGTAGCAGGCGCTTCTTCAGCGTACGTTTGAACGACGCCACTGACACGGTCGCAAGTTCAGGTGGCAGCTCATTGTAGAGCTTAGCTGCGCGATACACAAACTGACGCTTGCCCGCAGCAGAGCCGGTGATGCGAGGCAGACTGAGCAGATGGTCTTGCCTAGTACTGCGCACACGATCAGCACGCTCTCGGTTCGTGTAAAACTGCGAAGACAGATACTCTGGTTGACCAGTGACGCGGATCCGATGAAGTGAGGCCAAAGTCTGGTGATAAAATAAGTCCGCAGACGTGAGCCAGCCTAGCTCTTCCCTAGCAGCCGAGATGGGGTCGAACTTCCTTTTTCCTGAGATTATGCGAGCGGCAAAGTTGATGATCTTTTGAACTGCTGCTAGATTTGTAGCCGAACCGTTTCCAAAGATAGTGAGGCAGTACCGAATGTGAGAAAAGACCAGTGCGGATACGATGATGGGCAGGATCTCAGGTGGAAGCTGGTGACGAAGCTGAGCTATTCCCGCCAAGATGCCCATGCATTTCTGGCTGACGAAGGTCACGTGGGAGTCCCAGTTGAGGCAGCGGTCGAATATCACCTCCAGATTATTTGCCTCACTGCACGGAGTAAGCGCGACGTCGCGGAATTTAACAGTGAATGCCGGTAAGGTGCGGAGATTTTGACGCGTTCCGATCGGGAGCAGTTCAAACTTAGTTTTGTTCAACTTCAGACCATTTGCACAGAAATAGTCATCCAGTGAGGCCAGGACTGATTCTAGACGGGCGATGAGACCGGGCAAGTCAGATTTAGGGCCAGAAACGAGAATTTGGGTGTCGTCGGCGTACTGGACAACAAATGCTCCAGCTGCGTGAAGGCTGAGGTCATTTGTGAAGATAGTGAAGAGCAGGGGCCCCAGTGAGGATCCCTGGAAGACCCCTTGGTCGATAGGTCGCGGGTCCGAGATCTGTTTGTTGTTGGCCGAATCAGTGAAACTCACGCTTTTAGTGTGCCCAGAGAGATAATTTTCGAACCAGCTTGTCTCGATGCAGTGAAGCTGCAATTTGGATATCAATTTGGAGTGGCTGATGACGTCAAATCCCTTACTCAGATCAATCAGGCAAAGAATCGAAATTTGGCTCTGATCCATGGCCGAGAGCGCACGGTCCGAGATGCTGAGAAGGGCGGTTTCCGTGGAGTGGCGCGGTCTGAATCCGTGCTGGGTTGGAGTCAGAAGGTGATTAGTAGAGAGGAAACTGTGCAGTTGGGTCTGGACGAACTTTTCCACGATTTTGGAGATGACCGGAACTAGTGAAATGGGTCGGTAGTTGGACGGGTTCTCTGAGTCACCTGACTTGAAAACTGGATGGACGAGGGCATGTTTCCAGACAAGTGGGATTTCTTTTCGAGTGATACTTGCGTTGATGATATGCAAAAGGATGGAGCCGATGACGTTAAAAGCCAGTTTGAAAATACGAATGCAGAAACCATCAGGCCCACTCGCCGATGTGCTGCGCATAGTAAACACAGTGTGGTGGAGCTGCATGAGTGTGATAGGCTGTAGGCTGAAGGCGCAAGCCCCAACTCTGGGCAGACGGACTGGGACATCCGGTGCGTCACCCCGGCTAGCCACCTCGGCAGCCATGGTGTCAGTGCACACAGCACACATGGTGCCAGTGTATCCGCACGGCGACGGGCACTGGTGCACACATGGTGCCAGTGTATCCGCGCGGCGACGGGCACTGGTGCACACATGGTGCCAGTGTATCCGCACGGCGACGGGTACTGGTGCACACATGGTGCCAGTGTATCCGCACGGCGACGGGCACTGGTGCACACATGGTGCCAGTGTATCCGCACGGCGACGGGCACTGGTGCACACATGGTGTTAGTGTATCCGCACGGCGACGGGCACTGGTGCACACATGGTGCCAGTGTATCCGCACGGCGACGGGCACTGGTGCACACATGGTGCCAGTGTATCCGCACGGCGACGGGCACTGGTGCACACATGGTGCCAGTGTATCCGCGCGGCGACGGGCACTGGTGCACACATGGTGCCAGTGTATCCGCACGGCGACGGGCACTGGTGCACACATGGTGTCAGTGTATCCGCACGGCGACGGGCACTGGTGCACACATGGTGCCAGTGTATCGTACGGCGACGGGCACTGGTGCACACATGGTGTTAGTGTATCCGCACGGCGACGGGCACTTGTGCACGCATGGCAGGGCCTATTTTAAGGGAAAATTACTGGGGGATGGGGGGAGGCAAGATAAGATCCAAACATAGCATACAAAGGCAAAAATACGTAAGCATGACTCTGATGGAAAATGCCAGTTAAGCCGCTATTGACTGGGGGTCGTTTTTCGCCCTTTGACGAACTTTCGCAATATCTCAAAAACCAATAGCGCTATTGACGTAAAACCTCGGGTACCATCTCCTACATCAATTGTCCGTCTTCTGTGCAAAAATAGAGGAATTTTGTCGAGAAAACAAATCGAGATAGCGAATTTAGTGACACACAAGTTTGACGAACAAATCAGCCAAACATTAACAGACCGTACAAATTCCATATTATAAGCAAAATGCAATACAAAAACGTCAAAAGATAGCGGATGGCAAGTGCTACAAAATGACTTCCTCGGCATTATTCACATTTTGGTTTTTGACCCACAAAAATGAAAAAACACAATACAAACAAAATGCCCTCAAAATCAAAATTGTCAAACATTACAGAACGGAATATATGTTGGAGAACCACGTGTAAAATACCAAAACCAAATTTAAAAGCAATATCTTTATTTTTGACTGACGTACGACTCCCTAAGAATGAGTAATTCATGACGTCATATTTTGAAATTCCTGTTTGTTTGCTTTTAGTCACAAGATACAGATAAATACATGACAGCACTGTATTTCTGAGACGCAATTGGTCTAGAAACATGCCTTTTTTATTTAGATTTATCAATTAATTTTTTTGACCTTATGTGACCTGACCTTGACCTGAGCTTGACATTAACCTTACTTAAATGAGGTCAGATGATAAAATGACTATCACTATCGAATTATACATGTAACATAGCTCATAAAACATATGTTGCATGACTTTCGCATATATTTTGCGCATAGTGACCTTTTGTGACATGGCCTTGACCTTGTTATTTGCCACCAATCTCACTTTAGCTCATGCGGGATGTGTATTATACCTTTGAGAGCGCTCTGGGTGATCATGGTCTCAATTGAAATATTTGGATGGAAAGTATGATCCATAAACTAAGATACCTTGATTTTTACATTTGACCTGACCGTGACCTGACATGTGACCTCAATTTGCAACTTTAGAGTATGCTTTATATTTGTATGATTGAGAGCATTCGAATGCCGCCTTGCGCGTCTCGCTGCAATCATTGGTTCGGAAGATAACCAGGAGGGCGAAAAACGCCCCCTCCCCCAGCCAATGGAAAGTGTCTGGAAACCCCAGCCAATGCCGAGTTAACAGTTTTTTGCCTAACAACTCACGCCATACCATAGGTGTAAACGTTTTATTGTGCATTGCTACAACGTACTTCTGTCTGTACTTGCACTTTTTGCATAACTAAGTCCAATTACAATGTCCAAGGTCATGTTGTTTTTACCGCAATACTGTTCCAAATATCATGCTTTGATTGAATCTATATTACTATTTGATAAGCGTCTGTCTCTCTGTCTGTCGCTCCGGAACGAATTTAACACAGTAAAGCGGCAGTTCTACAGTGCAGTACCACATTGCTATAAGCACGTGATGTACGTGATTTTAAGGTTTTCGAACGAGTTTACGGATACTACCGAGTGGTGTATAATTCGTACATTTCCGACGCATTTGATACGATAGTTACAGACAGTTTTAGTTTGTGCAGTTTTGGGCGCGAAGGTTTGTGCTGTAACTAATATAGAAGGTGTTAAGAATTATTTTACCGTACAAAAACAGTTTACGGATACGAGTTTTATATCGTTTCACTCCGGTCGAAAGCCAATCAGCCAGTGCCACAACCAATGAGAAGCAACCACGGAATCACTGCGAAACGAAGGTCATCGACATACGGTACAGCATATATCAACGTGTTCCACAGGGGCACAACGGGTACTACGGGTGTATGTCGGGCACCATAGGTTTTTGACGGGTACTTCGAGTGTATGACGGGTACAAAAATGTATTATAGATACGACAGGTGTCACGGGTAGTACGGGTTGTCAATTCCTAATCGCCTATCACTGGCTTGCACCACCACTTGACACCAGTAATCGCCCAGCGGAGCGGACGGGTTAGCACTAGTAGGAACTACGGCTTCAATAATCAACGGTGGATCCAGTGAGCCAGTCGAGCCAGATCCACGAAAAAGACTGGAAGGGTCCAAAAATTGACCTTTCCTAATAAAAAACAGTTATTTTCACAAACCCACGTGTATACTTTAAAAATGACACGCAATAAAATGTTAAGTATTGCTCAACTTACCCCATTATTGTTGTAATTTGATCCAACTGGTGCGGCAGGTTGGGCACGTTGGGCATGCAGAGCATGAAACTACCGAAGGTTGATAACTCCAATTTATTAGGTGTAGGTACATCCATAGATTGGCATCGCCGGAATTTTTAGGTTGGGGGTGGGGGTGGGAGGGATCTGTGTGGCAGGCGTTATCACGCGCAACAACAGGGGCGGATGTCCTCTCCCCCTCCCCCCCCCCCCCCCCCCACCTTAGGTTTTTCGGAATTAGTGGAAGCCGACGGCATTTCGCACCGCCATTTTTGGCAGGACTGTTTCCCTATCAGTTTCCCAAATCCTGTTATTGTTTTACCTCGGGTCTCCTCAGGTCAGGTCACTAGGTCAAGTCTAGTGATCCCACCTAAAAATATAAGGTCGTGCCGCAGCCAGATTGTTTAACCGATCAGTTGGAAACTTACAGGATTTAATCAGGTCATAAATACCAATAAATCTGCTATTTCGGATTATTTGTATATCGATGACCTAAGGTAAAGAAGATTGTGTGACCTCCCAATTTTAGGTCATTGAGGAAACATGAAAATGCTTATAAATCCCCAGGGAATGGCAAAATTTTCCCAACATAAGTCTGTTGACAACACAAGTCTGTTGAAGCCAGCATATGACATGCGAAGACTCACAGCCCTGCATTAGCTGTTGCAAGGTTAACAAGTATTGCCACATAATTAATTTTAAATAAGACTCCGGAGTCCTATTTTCAATTAAATATGTGACAATGGCCAAAAGCCAAATCCGGACGGATTTGGCTTTTATAACGAAACAAACTATTTCATGAATGAAGTATTTCTAGCTGCACAGATGGTAAATGATGACGTCTTAAGCTTTTGTTAAGCTGAGTGCAATTCATTTTCGTCCGCTAACTGAAAAGTGATACATATCTGGGAAATCCGTATTTCATCGCTGAATTGAATGAGAAAACATGAGTCACCATCCATTTATAACAACTGCTTCTGAACTCATCAGCCTGCGGGGCTAACTTTGAGTTTAGCATAGCGATGCGGAAGACACACACATGAACCACGTTTATCTCTGGCCGCTGATCATAACCTTCTGTAACTAAGGTGGCCAACACTGCAACAAGGTACCACAACCTTGCCGAGGCTTACAAACTTCTGCAGTGAATATTGACGGCGAGTGAAACAAATCGGGAGGCTTGCAAACAATTAATCTTGAGATGTTACTTCGAAGTCACCGAACTGACCAAGACACAGTATATTACTGTATATGGTACCATTGCGTGAGCGCGACTTTGATAATGGGTAACAAAGCATCAGCAAAGAAAAGCCTTACCGAACATTTGCCTCGATAAAGTAGGTGCCAAATTCGATAAGTACCCATCAGTGGCTGATGTGAGACAGGAGTTTAGTATGCACATAGCATTCAACCGCCATCCCCTGACCCAAGCTGCAGTTACCTGGCCTACCGTCCCCTGACCCAGGCTGTCTGACCCACCATCCTCTGACCCAGGATGTCTGACCCACCGTCCTCTGACCCAGGCTGTCTGACCTACCGTCCCCTCACCCAGGCTGTCTGACCCACCATCCTCTGACCCAGGATGTCTGACCCACCGTCCTCTGACCCAGGCTGTCTGACCTACCGTCCCTGACCCAGGCTGTCTGACCTACCGTCCCCTGACCCAGGCTGTCTGACCTACCGTCCCCTGACCCAAGCTGTCTGACCTACCGTCCTCTGACCCAGGCTGTCTGACCTACCGTCCCCTCACCCAGGCTGTCTGACCCACCGTCCTCTGACCCAGGCTGTCTGACCTACCGTCCTCTGACCCAGGCTGTCTGACCCACCGTCCCCTGACCCAAGCTGCAGATGTCTGACCCACCGTCCTCTGACCCAGGCTGTCTGACCTACCGTCCTCTGACCCAGGCTGTCTGACCTACCGTCCCCTGACCCAGGCTATCTGACCCACCGTCCCTGACCCAGGATGTCTGACCCACCGTCCCCTGACCCCAGGATGTCTGACCTACCGTCCCCTGACCCAGGCTATCTGACCCACCGTCCCCTGACCCAGGATGTCTGACCCACCGTCCCTGACCCAGGATGTCTGACCCACCGTCCCCTGACCCAGGCTGTGTGACCTACCGTCCCCTGACCCAGGCTGTTTGACCTACCGTCCCCTGACACAGGCTACCTGACCTACCGTCCCCTGACCCAGGCTGTCTGACCTACCGTCCCCTGACCCAGGCTGTCTGACCTACCGTCCCCTGACCCAGGCTGTCTGACCCACCGTCCCCTGACCCAGGCTGTCTGACCTACCGTCCCCTGACCCAGGCTGTCTGACCCACCGTCCCCTGACCCAGGATGTCTGACCTACCGTCCCCTGACCCAGGCTGTCTGACCCACCGTCCCTGACCCAGGCTGTCTGACCCACCGTCCCCTGACCCAGAATGTCTGACCCACCGTCCCCTGACCCAGGATGTCTGACCCACCGTCCCCTGACCCAGGTTATCTGACCTACCGTCCCCTGACCCAGGCTGTCTGACCCACCGTCCTCTGACCCAGTATGTCTGACCCACCGTCCCCTGACCCAGGCTGTCTGACCTACCGTCCCCTGGCCCAGGCTACCTGACCTACCGTCCCCTGACCCAGGCTGCTACCTGACCTACCGTCCCCTGGCCCAGGCTGTCTGACCCACCGTCCCCTGACCTAGGTTATCTGACCTACCGTCCCCTGACCCAGGCTGCTACCTGACCTACCGTCCCCTGACCCTGGCTACAGGCTGGCCCTGGCTGCTATCTGGCCCTGGCTCGGCTGGCTGGCTGTATATCTTACACTGATAGAGCCGGAACCATCCTCGCCTGCAGATATAGCACGCGGACTGCACCACAGACGACCAACGACACCGACCGTCCTCGCGCCCCTCATGACAGGATCCAAGGCGACTGCTAGACTGGGCCCTTAACCCTCGCCCGTGCAGCGTCCGATCAGTGCGTGACCGTGCACGGGGGGTACAACCCCGCTAGCGTTTCGCCCCTAATTAGGATAGAGCTTCGATTAAAACACGAGCGTGTTACTTGTCACGAGAGGAAGCCATTGATACCCGATTTGAAGGTCCTATGTCTTTATGTGACCTCTGAGGTCATGTCAATGACCCACAATTCAACCAAATTGTAAATGCGTATAAATTTAATTTAATCCAGCTAGAATCGCGAATGAGCATATAATTGTGCTAAATGTGTGCCAAATTTGAAATCAGCGTCATAAAATGTCCTAGAAACTGCTCAATTCCAAAAACGTCATGTCAGGTCATGTCAGGTCATTTGAGGTCAGTGACCTCGGTTGACCTGTGGAGGCGCCTGACCCCAGTGCAACATATAATTATGTAAAATGGATCCCATATTTGAAATCAGCGTCACAAAATGTCCTAGAAACTGCCAGAACCCAAAAACGTAATATCAGGTCATCGGAGGTCAGTGACCTCAGTTGACCTCTGAAAAGGTAAATCGATGTCACAATATCAAGGGAACCCACAACTGTCACCTGGAAACAACTGTGCATATGCTCCTGAACAACAAACACTATGAAATTGCACAAGTTACAAAGATCAATACTACGGACGCCAGTTGCGCCAGACATGACCTTGATAAACAGGTCAAAGGTTACGAGTCATGTGACCTACAACTTAAAATGTTCAGAATATGTGCCAAATTGTTCACAAGTAGGGTACTGAAAGTTTCACTGCAATCGGTTGATATTTACGCGAGTTATTCCCGAAAAACCGAAGGGGTGGCATCAACCCCCACCCTTACACTGGCGAGGGTTAAAGGATTATTTCTGACTGATACCATGAATGGTGAGGTCGTTTGGGTGTGTATGCGAAACAACCTAAGTTCACCGTTTTGCAGTCGCAATTGACGATTTATTGGGACTTCTTTAACCGTTTTGTATGCAAATGACGCTTCTCTGGATTGATTCGCCGTAAAGACTGACAGACCACCAAAACTATCCGACGATCACACACAAATCGGCATTCATCAGAACATATAGTATTTAACAAAACATATCGACGGTGGTAAAGTGTATGGTGATTCAATGAAACATTTCGTCATTCGGCAATAGTATAAGTGACAATTTACATAAACCTTGTGTATGTGCTTTGTCAGCACTCATAGAAACCCTTGTAAAAATAAAATGAGAATAATAGTACAATAACGTGACTTTGGAGGGCGATATGGGTCTTGAACGGCCCGACACCATTATCAGAAGCCCGACATGATGCTGAGCGGCCCGAGTGCAGCGAGGGACGCTAAGTGTCATGAAAGGCTTCTGATAATGGTGAAGGGCCTTTCAAAACCCATTCGAACCAAAAATGTCACGTTATTTGTATTATTGTCACTTATTTGTCACATATTTGTGTCATTATAGCCGATTGTTTTAGGCCGCAGTTTGTCGAATTTAATACCGCGCGTGAATCAACTGCTCGTGATTTATATTTGTTCAGCTGTTGCTGCTCCACAGTCAACAGCTGGTCACAACGAAAGCGGCTTTGTCGTCGCTGCTCCCGAATGCCACGCTTAATGGTCCCTGTGTGATCAACGTCAACTTCCATCAGTAGGAAGATATAACTGCATGACACGTGAATGTCAAAGCCATGTATGCCATAATGAGTACACTGATAATTCAGTTAAAAAACAACATTACCCTGTATAGATTGATTGATTGATAATTGAATCAAAGTGTGAATAAAAACCGGGCCAATAATGACATTATTCGCCCGACAGTTGTTATTTTGAGGGCGATATAGATTTTGATCCGCCCTCCTAAATGGAGGTAATCGACTAGTGCACGACACGTGCAAGTGACAATAATGTCAATTTCTAACCATGAACTGTTCGCAGATAAAAACAATTTCATAAAAGGCAGAAGAATGCGTAAAACCGATAAGCATTCCACTTAAAGGAAACAGTTCACCTTTAACCCTCGCCCTACGGGAGCTTTTTTCACCTTGGCCCTACGGGGGTGTCCTAAAAATACCCCCCTGTTAACTTCCAAATCAAGCATTATAGAACAACGCGGTAAGAACCAACATGTTGCCTGTCATGTTTTAAATCTAACAGTATGCAATTTGTAGGTTTCGGGTCAACGAGTGGCCTTCCAGGTTAAGTGAATGACCTCGATCGACCACGTCCAGACCAGCGATTTTGCTGTCAGAAAACCTCAATAATGAGAAATTGATAAATATAAATAAAAAGGCATGTTCCTAGACCAGTTTTGTCTCAGAAATTCAGAAAAGGTAATTATTTACTCGTATCTGGTCAAAAAAAAAAAAAAAACAGTTATTTTTATTTAAAAAAATTACGTCATTAATTTCTTTCACTTAGGGAGCCATCACTCAGTCAAAAATAGAGATATTCCTTTGAAACTTGGTTTGAGTATTGTCCATACTCAGTTCGCTCACATATATTCCGGTTTTTTAACATCTTTGAACATTTTGATTTTGTAGTGATTTAAAAAAAAAACAGCTTTTGTTCATTTTGGGGGTCAAAAACCCCAAATTTAGAACATCTGAGACAGTCATTTTAAAGAAAATGACATGTTGTATCTTTGCTTAATTTCGTTTGCAATTTGCTTCAAAACTCTGTTTTCTATGATTTTTCAAACTTTTATCGTTTTTCCACCAACATGCCGTCATCAAAACATCATTATTTCCCAACTTTCTCAACCAATTACAATGCAATTTTATAGCATACGTATGATTATTGTATACTTAGCTACTGAAAAATTCAGCAAGATGCGCCGCATGTCTAAAAAGTAATGAGAAAAAAAAACCTCAGGGGGTGTCGTTTTAGTACGACACCCTTTTTTAGTTTAGTAGTAGGGCGAGGGTTAACATAGGTTTTGAGTTGAGATAGCCAAGTTGTAGTCCATGCTCGAAATTGGACTTGAGAAGCTTTCACATCTTCATAGAAACCCCTTAATTAATTAAAATTGGCTTACCGGAGTCCTAGAAGTCTGAACGAGTATCCTTTTGTGGCTCCTAGCGCTGATTGGCTGATTTGACGCATGATTATGACGTATGGCTTGGGGAATACGTATTATTAACATTGAAATATATATCGCTAGACAAGAACACGCTGTTTCAGTACCTTATTCCCTTCATTGCACGAATGAACTTTGAGAGATATATCGCTAAAATCGTCTATAAACACTTTTCTCAGCATTATTCTTAGTGAAATTATAAGTCACGCACGTGCAGATGTCCCGAGTTCGCATTAATTCACTCCATTCAGAGGAAAACAACTGAATTGGAACCAAATAACTGCCATTTTAATTTGTTTCTCCGCGTGCATATACATTTTTTATGGCTTCCTAGTAACATGATAATTCATTTCTAGCTTCTCTCAATCATTTTTGAGATTTTGTCAAGGTGGACTGTTTACTTTAAGCTCGATTCAGCTTATTGCAATCATTAATGCATACATCTAGACCGTGCCTTTCACGTTGCGATTTTTTTTCTCTAATAAATAAAATAGCCGAACACTCAAAAATAAGGTAATAGGTGAAGTAACCAGGTACAATTACACCAGCTCAGACAAATTGGAAGGCGTGAGACTGGCCTTTTGGGAAATATCATACACTCTGTCCATAACGGTACAATTTGAATAACTCTCGATAATATTGAAATATACTATACCCATTAAAATAAATAAAATAAAAACTGCAAACTAGTCTTGACCTTTTGGTCTTGAGTGAGATATCGCCTGTTCCGTCTCTGCTTTCTCGCTTATGCGTCGGCCGCAGAATGGCTGATGCAATGTATTTATCATTCTGCTGCGTCTCCCCGCTCTCTCTACCATCGCGTCGGTTTGGTCTTGCTACCGCTGCCGGCTCCTCCGTACACTCTGAACACTCAGAACGGTCGGTGGTGACTGGATATACATTATCCGGTGGTATTGGGGTTGTATGACTACGCGACTGTTGTCATCATTCATAGTCTCGCACGCCGACCGAAGCGAGGGACCGAATGACCTCGCCAGTAGCCAGACTCGAACCCGGAACAAATCGAGCCCAAGGCTCTACCGACTGGGCGCTATCCATTATCCGTCTGTGACCCGGCTCACTCGTCACACTGGCCGGTGCGGTTACTGCTCGCGGCGGGGCAAGGTCACCGCCGGGTCAAGACATCTTCCGCTTAGCGAGCCGACCTATATCCATCAGCCACTCGCGTGGTATTCGTTGCCCAAGGCGAATGTGATGCGTGTCAAGACGACGAACAAACTGACGACTCAAGACTAAGACGATAATAGTCAATACTGACTGATGCGTCGTTAAAGTAGACAGAAAACAAACAAACCTACCTATTAGGGGCCCTCTGGACCACCGACCACGGACTGGACTGGACCACCAGCTGGCCCACCGGCCACGGACAGCGTGCTTGAACATAGCAGGGCCTACCATGGGTGGAGCTTTTCAGACAAAAATGGTGGGGCATCACATTGCCTGGTTGCCTTGCATGGTCGAAGTGAAAAATGGCCATTTTAACGCCAGGAAACGTTCAAATCTGACCAAAGTTGGTGGGGCAAGGCGAAAGTTGGTGGGGCTGTGGCCCCACCATTTGAATAGGAAACTCTACCCGTGTGGCCTTCGGTAAGTAAGTATGTAGTACCATCCACGATCCGTTGACGTTTTTCGCGATGGCATCTATAACGCGGTCGTCTGTTCAGCCTGCAGCTCAGAGTCCGCCGGGGAGCCGTCTACTCGATCATACGATGGCTTTGCACGACGGGACAGCCGCGGCAGCATGCAGTGTAAACATTTCATCTGGGAATGGTCCGAGCCGATCGCTAACATGGGCGTGGAGTGCCCTATTCAGATGGTGGGCATTGCCCCACCCCAACTTTACCTATCGTGGTTACCACCGTGGTTACTTTACCTACTTTACCACCAAAAACTTTACCTTTTGCTAGACTTAATTCATTGTTAAAGGCTTCCAAATGTAAACAGGGTATTTACTATCAATGAACCAACTACTGTGAACGGCAGACCGCTTGGGACCCTAATTTTCTGCGATTTCTTTTGAATGCATCAACTGGCGTGAGCGAATATCTCGCAATGGACTTTTCAGGCCCTGCGCTAATTTTATTATAAAGGTTGGTTAGTGTCAAACGAAAATTAAGGACACTTCCCATTCACTCGTAATGTTATAGATAATGCGAGATCGGATAGAGATTAACGCCTGGTCGCCCTGTAGTCCCGCCCTCGACTCCGCCCACCACTCGCAGCCAACCGGTCATGGGTCGGACAGCGCTAGTTCAAGGTCAGCCAGAGCCGGGCAAAGGTCTGACGTCAGAGCATAGCTCCAACCTTTGCACGATAGCCTCTACCTACTGATTGAATTCCCTGCGCGAGTTTTAAAATTACGAGCAAGCGCCCTAAGGCAAGCGCCCTATTTTTTTTTTACATTAACCTACCTTAACCCGCGAGTCACTGGGGGCTGGGGGAGGGGGTAGCCCCCCCCCCCCCTGAGGAATATTAAGAATATCTAAAACAAACAAATGCAGATATCGAAGCCAAACTTTCAGTACCTTTCCGGGCATCATTTGTACACCTTTCGTACAAAAATTAAATAATTTCGTCAGATTTTTTCTCTCTCTCGAGATATAGTGAATTTAGTGACGTCACTACCAGACTTGTAAACGATTCATGGTGAATCGATTAACGATTCAAGAATCACATCGTTTGACGAAGAATCGTAGGTGAATCGATTCCTTTTACGCAAACATCAATGTGAATCAAGAATCGAATCATTGCGCTGCGAAGAATCACCGAAGAATCACCAAATGAATAGATTCAAACCGATTCAACGGAGAAAAATATGAGTTTCATATTGTAGGAAGTAGTTACTAACTACTACCTAGGCAGGCTCTGTTGGTAAATGGTAGTTCATGAAACCCTGCCAACAGAGCATTCATGATGCCTGACTTAGGCAATCATACCTATTACCTGATTATCTACGAGATCATAATTGCCTGGGAGAAGACTGCAGAGCATAACATTAAGCACAATCAACAATGGAATGGTAAGGTCAGACAGAACATCGAAGATCTTAACTAATCTTATGCAAAATTTATTTGAATAGTAAATAGCAAACTCACTTGCAAGTTTCATACCTAGGTACTTAACTGTGAAGCTGCATGGGGCCGGGGGAAAGACAAACACATGTAGTAAGTCAAAGTACTAATAGTTCTAAGTAGGAAGATATGTTTGATTAAGCCTAGGCCTTGTTTAACCATCTTCTAACTTCTATTATATAATTCCTGAATTCCTGTGTATGCGTCATATTCGAAACGGATTCGAAACATCAAGAATGTTTGTTTAACAACATACTAGATGGCCTGCAATTTATATCGCCATTTATTTATATAGCCAGCTAATTTATATAGCCAGCCAACACGTTCGATGCCCATTAACCGGTCCGATTTAGGTATTTATTTGAATAAAGCATTTATTTATATAGCCATTTATTTATATAACATTTATTTATATAGCCAACTAATTTATATAGCAAGCTAAAACGTTCGATGCCCATTAACCCGGCAGTCACTGGGGTATATTCTGTAACACGACTCACTGGGGGGGGGGGGGGGGCTTTTCTTAGCCCCCCCCCCTCCCGCCTGGTATCTTCAGAACCAATAATCGCAGCGGGACGCGCAAGGCGGCATTCGAAAGCGCTCAATGAGATAAACCTAACAAACTTACAAATGTCAAATTAAGCTCACATGCCATGTCACGGTCAAGTCAAACGTCAAAATCGAGGTATTTGAGTTTATGGACAATACTTGCCATCCATGGCTTTCAATTGCGCCTATAATCACCCAAAGTGCTGTCAAAGGTATGATATATATCCCACATGAGCTAAAGTGAGATTGTTGGAAAAGATCAAGGTCAAGGTCAGGTCACAAAAGGTCACTACACACAAAATAGCTACGAAAGTCATGCAGCACATGTTTTATGGATGCTTTTACGCGTAGAATTCGATACCGATAGTCATTTTACCACCTGCCTTCCTTTACATGAAGTTAGTGTCAAGTTCAGGTCAAGTTCAGGTCACTGAATGTCAAAATTTGAAATTGATAAATCAAAATGACAAAAGCATGTTTCTATATCAGTTTTATCTAAACAAAAATACAGTCCTGGCATTTATTTGTATGTATCTGGTCACTAAAAGCCAAAGAACGCAATTACGAAATATGACCTCATGATTTACCCATACTTTATATGCCATGTCAGTCACAAAAGATTATATCATTTTTAAATGTGTTATAGTAGTTGCCCATATGTCGTTGTCTGGCATATATTCCGGTTTTTTAATATTTTTGAAAAAAGTTATTTTTGTGGGTTTTTTTATTTGTGGGGTCAAAAACCAAAAGTTTCGCAATTTCGAGATAACTGGTTTGTAGCCCTTGCAATTTTATACCTTTTAGCGTTTTTCAATTGCATGTTACTTCAAATGTTGCATTTGTACGGCCTGGCAAAGATTAGCCGATTTTGGTGTCAAAATCGTGTTTAGTGACGTCACTAAATTCACTATATCTCACACAAATTCTGACGAAATGGCTCCATTTTTGCACAAAAGGTGTGAAAATGATGCCTAGCAAGGTACTGAAAGTTTAGCATCGATATCTGCATTAGTTACATATATATACTATCTGCTATATATATACTATATATATATATACTATGCTATATATACTATGCATATATACTATAAATATACTATATATACTATATATATACTATATATATATATATATATATATATATATATATATATATATATATATATATATATATATATATATATATATATATATATATATATATATATATATATATATATATATATATATATATATATATATATATATATATATATATATATATATATATATATATATATATATATATATATATATATATATATATATATATATATATATATATATATATATATATATATATATATATATATATATATATATATATATATATATATATATATATATATATATATATATATATATATATATATATATATATATATATATATATATATATATATATATATATATATATATATATATATATATATATATATATATATATATATATATATATATATATATATATATATATATATATATATATATATATATATATATATATATATATATATATATATATATATATATATATATATATATATATATATATATATATATATATATATATATATATATATATATATATATATATATATATATATATATATATATATATATATATATATATATATATATATATATATATATATATATATATATATATATATATATATATATATATATATATATATATATATATATATATATATATATATATATATATATATATATATATATATATATATATATATATATATATATATATATATATATATATATATATATATATATATATATATATATATATATATATATATATATATATATACATATATATATTTACCTACATGACGTCATCAAAACATGATGATCTCTCAAACTACTTAACCAATTTCAATTATTTTTTTACAGCATACGTATGATTGTTGCAAACTCAGCTATCAAACATTTCAGCAAGATGCACCTCATGTGTAAAAGTTATTCAAGAAATATCTCAGGGGGGCCTGTCAGTCCCCCCCCCCCCCCCCCCCTGTAGGGCGAGGGTTAACAAACTCGCTGCGCTCATCCGTTAAGTAAGCAAATTGTCCTCATTTCATTCGGACAATTTGCACAGTTAACAGTCTCACTTCGTTCGACTGTTCACTGTAGGAAATAATACCCTCACTTTGTTCGGGTATTATTTCAAAATACCGTGGTCTGCTCGACCCGAATAATCCCTGTTAGCCAAAATTTGTTGCGGGCTAATTATATATTGTGGCTAGTTATATTTCGGCCGGTATAAATTGCATGGTTATCTGGCAGTATAATATACCGACACTTGCTGATCTAGGGTCCGAGAATGGGGGGGGGGGCTAAAATTTCGCTGCGCTTCAGCAGCGAAAAGGTGTTGACGGGGAGGGGGTGGAGTCGGTTCGTCAGCGCGAAAAATCGTTGAGCATTGATCCCATCCCATAAAAATGCAGGCCGGTTGGGGTGGTGTCGGGTTCTTAAAGCGAAAGTCATTGATCGGGGGATTTTTTCTTCTTCTTCCTAATTATCACTTATTATAAAAATTCAGGCTGGTTGGGGTGGTGTCGGGTTCTTAAAGCGAAAGTCATTGATCGGGGGATTTTTTCTTCTTCCTAATTATCACTTCTTACAGCCAATGCAGGAACACGCGGGGCGGGGGACCTCCTTGTATTGAATGCCCGCCATGCTCCTGTGGGTGGGGGGAGGGGGGGGGGGGGCATTTGCCCCTAATGCCCCCACTCCTCTGGATCCGCCTGTGGTAGAAACCAGACAAACCCAATTTTACCTCTTCTGTCGCTTTCAATTTTTATTTTGTAACCGAGTTCATGCTGAGTCTGATCTTGACTAGTTGGAAATGCTAAAAAATTGTGAGACCTCTACTCATAGCACCCATACAATGCACCGGGATAAGTACCTAAGCATGGTGCAAAATGGGTGCCAGATTTAAAATTTGTACCTGAAATTACTTGAGTCTGGATATGACCTGAGGCCAAAGTAACCATCTATATATCCCAAGCTATAGTAATTTAAAATAACTTTGACAATTAAAAATATTAACTTTAACTACACATTCACAAAGTGTAAATTTTATTTGCTTACATGTTTACAGGGAAAAGGAAAACAACGATACCCAAGCTCCAGTCACAACTCCTCAAATACTGTCGAAATGCGTTCCACGCACGCTATTCAGCGCTATAAACTTTGGCGCCAAAACGCGACGTTTTTTTTTTTTACTTACGTTGGTTGTAGTAATCGCTCCAGATCGAAAATAGCGTCAGACGCGCCACGCATATTTGGAAATGTAGAATACAAAGTCAAGGCTCATCACACTTTGGGACAGTGGCGTACCGAGTATCAACTATCAGGTCATGCAGGTCATGACCTGGTCCTTTGGACCCGAGGCGCCCATGCAAAGCTGGCGCCCCTCCGATCAGTCACGACGCCCCTCTGGCCAGTGACGGCGCCACTCCGGCCATTGAGGACGCTCCCCGGCCAGTCACGGCACTCTTGCGGCCAGTGACGGCGCCCCGGCCAGTGAAGGCGTCCCCTGTCATAGACGGCGCCCCGGCCATAGACGGCGCCTCTCCGGCCCGTGACAGCGCACCTACGGCCGGTGACCACGCCCCTCCGGCGAGTGACGACGCCTCTCCGGCTAGTGACGGCGCCCCTCCGGCTAGTGACTGCTCCTCTGTGGCGAGTGACGGCGTCCCTCCGGCCAGTGACTCTCCTTCTGCACGGTAAGGAAGGAGAAGCGCCCCCTGCAACATTTCGCCAATATTGGTGGCGGCCCTGTCGATCGGGTGGCGCCCCTCAAGGCAATGACCTGGTCCTTTGTGAATTTTTGCGTACACCACTGCTTAGGGAGCCATAAGTCAGTCAACGCTCAAGATATTGCTTTGACATTTGGTCTGGGCATCGTCCATGCTTGGTTCTCCAATATATATTCCGGCCTTTACATATGATTGTATATTTTATATGATTTTATGAAGAAAAAAAATGGAGAAAAAAAATCCACCAAATCATAATTTCCAAACATGTTCAAAAATCAGAATATATATTGGAGAACGAAGTATAGACAATACCCAAACCGAATTTCAGAGCAATATCTTTAGTTTTGGCTGACTTATGGCTACTTAAGTATGATGGGTCTGAGTTTTGTATTCGACATTTCTAAATATGCACGCGCCACTGCTACCAACATGCTACAAATAGAGGAAACACGAACGAGGAAAAAATAACGATTTGTTTTGGTCGCAAATGGTTATTTTTCGCAGTCAGCACCCATTTTTCATGGCCAGTTTCAGCGGAT
The DNA here is from genome assembly GCA_036785665.1 of Chirona hameri. NCBI lineage: Eukaryota > Metazoa > Arthropoda > Thecostraca > Balanomorpha > Balanidae > Chirona > Chirona hameri. Next base: position 40,442 of record JAXIVJ010001471.1, on the reverse strand, counting down.
TGGGGGGGGGGCTAATTTATATTGTTGCCCCCCTCGAGCGTGGGAGGGGGTGGGGGGAGGGGCTTTTGACCCTGCCCCCCCCCCCCCTTGGATCCGCCATTGTATACTGATTTAATATGCATTATAGTTATGATTTGGGCCCAGTTGCATCCACTAACTCTCCATCTCCAGACCACACACGCCTACGTATTCGACGCCCACCTGTGACGCACAGACTGGGCATAGGCATGCATTCATTTTCGGCGAAAATAACACCAGCCATCACCGTTTACTCGGCGCAGCGCGGTTGCAGGCCTGCAGCAATAATCCTATAGCAGCACAGGTACATGTATTTATGGCCTTACAGCAGCAGTAACGAAGGAATTATGTAAAATGAATATAAGTGCGTCGAAAAAACGGAGCCCCCCAACTTGCTTCATTTTTTTTGGCTCATTTTGTTTTATCTTTGTGCGAACTTGGCGCGGCCTCTGCGCCAGGAACTGTCGCAGATAAACGTTTATCATAATGAAAACACAGGTGGGTGTCCTGGGACCAGCGACCGTCTCACTCGTGCAGTGGTGTTTTTTTTTGTCTCGTTTTTGTTTCTGCGATTTGTGTAGGTGACTTGTAACAGATAACAGGAGACTGTTATCTGTTATCTGTGGACGTGTTTATGATAACAGATGGCTCAGCCGCTCAGAATTGGCACACAAAAAATCGAGCCGTGGCTCGATATTTTAATAAAAATAAGAATGACCTCAAGCCGGCACTCTCAGAATCATATATACGTGGAAATAGGTCAGGAGATGTAGACTCGCGTGATAATAGGACGTAACGACATACTGTTTCCGTCTGTCTAATGTGCGACCAGAACAGGTCTTACGCCGTACTAAGTCCTAATGATTTGCAAATAACATCTCACACAGACCAATCAAACACGCAAGCTTCCGTTCAATAAATCACAGAACAGAAACTAGCGTCAGTTGAACGTTAACTAGGAGATTGGAGCGAGTTTCAGCCGCCCAAGAAGACAGCGCTCTCGACACTGAGCTTGCCGCAGTGCAGTGCAGCGGCGCGGGGCGGGCGCTCTGTCTGCTGCCCCGCTGGTCAATCATGGCCGCCTGTCGATACATGGCGTCCAGCTGTCTGATGGTGGTAGGCTGCAGACGATCATTGGGTCCCGCTGGGAGAGAGGCTGCAGATAATCACTGGGTCCCGCTGGGGGAGATCAGATCAGGACCAGGGAGGACGAACGGCGGGCGGCGTCTGCGAGGGAGACTGTCGCTGGTCCCAGGACACACACATCCTCTCACAGTGCGCCGCTGTGGATCGGTCAGGATGTCGTATGGTCCCAGGACTCTCACAGTGCGCCGCTGTCGATCGGTCAGGATGTCGTATGGTCCCAGGACACACACCCTCTCACAGTGCGCCGCTGTGGATCGGTCAGGATGTCGCATGGTCCCAGTATACACACCCTCTCACAGTGCGCCGCTGTGGATCGGTCAGGATGTCGTATGGTCCCAGGACTCTCACAGTGCGCCGCTGTGGATCGGTCAGGATGTCGTATGGTCCCAGGACTCTCACAGTGCGCCGCTGTGGATCGGTCAGGATGTCGTATGGTCCCAGGACTCTCACAGTGCGCCGCTGTGGATCAGTCAGGATGTCGTATGGTCCCAGGACACACACACCCTCTCACAGTGCGCCGCTGTGGATCGGTCAGGATGTCGCATGGTCCCAGTATACACACCCTCTCACAGTGCGCCGCTGTGGATCGGTCAGGATGTCGTATGGTCCCAGGACTCTCACAGTGCGCCGCTGTGGATCGGTCAGGATGTCGTATGGTCCCAGGACTCTCACAGTGCGCCGCTGTGGATCGATCAGGATGTCGTAGTGTAGGCGTTTCAGGGAGTTGCTTTCCCAGGGTGGTACGGTGTATGCTCGAGGGATATTGCATAAAACACGTCCGGCGAAGTTACTTATATTATAATCCAAGTTACCTGCTTAAAATATTTACTTGCCCGCTGTTTGTACTTCCAAATGACTGAAGTATAAAATACATTATTTAAAATGTGGTAAATATGTTGTGAAAGTAGTTTGCCACATTCTTGTACTTGTATTTAGCTTCAACACAAATGTTTGAACGGATTTCAACAACCATCACTGAGGAAAAATGATGGGCGTCTGGTGTAGGAATTCAGCAGATCAACAAACAAGATATTCCTCATTCTGCAAAACCCTACGGCGATTCAACATAATTTGGGTCCCGATAGCTCAGTCGGTAGAGCGTTGGCCTCGGAATCCCTGGGTTTCGGGCTCGAATCTAGCTGCCTACAGGCGAGGTCACTCGGCCTCCCAGCTTGGTCCGGTGAGAGAGACTCGGACGATACATTCGCGTCGTCGTAAAACACAATGCTACACAAAACATCACCAATTCAATCATTTCAGCTATGGTTGAAATGTTTCAACATTTCGGTACCAGCTTTCATGCATCGAACTGAAAAAAACCTGACGATCCACTAACTGCGAAAGGGTCAGCATAAGTTATCGGCATTCGTTTCAATGAAGCTGCTACCGGATATAAGGTTTCAATAAATCGCTACTCTGTTGGTGTGCTGATGACGAACGCTTCCTCTGAAACACTATATACGTTGTCCACAATCGACATGTTTCGTTGTTTCGTAAACGTTATATTCCATGACCATTTTGTTTGCACAAGATCATCGAATAGCCTTAATAAGTCAATCTTCGATAGTGGACCAGTGAAATGTAACATTAATATACAAAGTGGTTAAACGTGCTGTATTCTACTGCTGACTGTGACTGCAAAACATGCATTTTAAATGTACATTGTGGTATGCGGTTCTTCCCATGCAAAAGTGTAGTATTTGGTACGGTGCAGACCTTACCCCGGCATTGACTGGGGTCTCAGAAGAACGCCATTGACTGGGGGGGGGGGGGGGGGGTACCGTTAAAAGCCTCCCCCTGGCTATCGTCCGAACCAATAATCGCAGCGAGACGCACAAGGCGGCAATCAAAAGCACCCAATAATTCGAAACTAAAGCATCCTCAAAAATGTCAAAGTGAGGTCAAATGTCAGGTCACGGTCAACTCAAAGGTCAAAATCGACGTATTTGAGTTTATGGGCCATAATTTCCATCAAAAGCCTTCGATTACAACCACGATCACCCAAAGTGCTGCCAAAGGTATGATACACATCCCGAATGAGCTAAAGTGATATTGTTGGCCAAGGTCAAGGCCAAAGTCAGGTCACAAAAGGTCACTATGCTCAAAATATCTACGAAAATCATGCAACACATGTTTTATGAGTTATTTTCAACGTAGAATTCGATAGTGATCATTTTACATCATTTTACCACCTGAATTTATTTATGTGAAGTTAATGTCAAGTTCAGGTCAAATTCAGGTCACTGAAGGTCAAAATTTAAAATGACGAAGCTAAATAAAAAAAGGTTCTAGACCAGTTTTATCTCAGAAATACAGTGGTGCCATTTATTTGTCTATCTGGTCAATACAATCCAAAAAGCGCAATTTTTAAATGGGACGTCATGAGTTACCCTTACTTTAGATGCCATAAGTCAGTCAAATAGGGTGATATTATTCTCAAATTTGGTATATTAGTTTCCCATATGTGATTCTCTGACATCTATTTCGGTGTTTATTAATATCTTTGAAACATTTGATTTTGTGGGCATTTTCCCCATTTTTTTTTTTTACTTTTTGGGGGTTAAAAACAAAATTGTCCAAAATCCGAGATAGCCATTTTGTAGCCCTTGCCATTTGATATATTTTGACGCTTTTTTATTGCATTTTTCTCAAAATATGGCAATTTGTACGGTCTGTTACATTTTAGCTGATTCTAGTGTAAAACTCGTGTGTAGTGACGTTACTAAATTCGATATAACTAAAAAATAGACGAAATTGCTTTATTTTTTCACAGAAGACGTAAACGTGATTTATAAGAAGGTACTTCAAGTTCCACGCTGATAGCGCTATTGGTTTTTGAGCCATTACGAAAATTCATCAAGGGGGGGGGGGTTAAACGTCCCCCCAGTCAATGGAGGGTTAAGGGATATTCAACATAGCTAGTTAGTGTTCATCTTAATTTTAAAAAAATCGGCTTCGTTATGCTCTTTGTTTGTCCCCCTACTTATCCGAAGCAGCAGAATTCCCTAGCATTATGCGAAGTTAGGTATTTATATTTTCGCTTTTTCAAAGGTCTGCAAAAAGGCGTTTTACCCCTATAGCATGGTAAGACGCACTCGGGCACGGGGTTAGACGCCCTCGATTTAGTCATATTGTATTTCAATTAAGTTTGATAGAAGTGATATAATAATGTGGAAATCAATGCTATACTTATTCATTTTCTGATATCCATTGTCTCTTGAGAATTAAAACGGAACCTCGGAAGCATTATTAGGGAGCCTGTGTCTACCTTTTTTCCTACCTTTGAAGACGACTTTTGGATGTTATTTGAGAGAGCTGCCTATAAATATTTTAACGCGTTGGTTTGATATTGATTGCCAAACCCATGTCAATTCGAAGTGTACCAGACCAAATTATGATATTGCATTATTGTAGCTGCATTGTAATGGGCGTCTTACCCTGCACCATCTGCAGGTGTTTTATCCCCAGAGCAGCAATACTGTTGACAAACGTTTCACAAAGCCTGTAGGCGGATTGTGGTGTGCTGTGTGGTCTCCATCATCTTCCTCGAACTTCGGTTTCCATCCACACAAATTGTCATCTGGGGAATCACTGTGTCCTACGGACAACAATGATTTCAAAATGGAAATTTAAAAAAATGGCGTCATTTTACATCAGAAGGGGCAAAAAAAACATTTGTATCTGCCGAAAACGGGCGAGGCTTACCAGAGACATACAAGCCCGCACCAAGTCGTTTCAAAAAGGTTTCTATCTGATAAACATACAAACTGGCGCGTAAGTTTCACAGTTTAGCCGCCAAGGAGTGGTGGGCGTCTTACCGCACTATATCCTATCAACTCGGTAACTGAAAAAGCTACACTATCGACACTTCTGGGCTCTTAGGGACGGTATGCACTTGGGGTATATGAACCATGAGAACACTTTGCATTTTCTTTTTAAGGTAGAAGAAAGGCCAGCTGACAGCCGACAGGCAAAAACCGCTGGCCTGTCCATTGCACCAGATTGTTTCTTAGTGTAACCATTGCTGCGCTGTGATATGCTATGTTGCGATACAAACACTACTCATTTTAATGCGATAAGAAAACTAATTTAACGCGCCTATAGGTGTCTTAAAACCACCACATAGCCACATACTTATAGAGCTTATACATATATAGGGGTAGTAGCAGGGGGGCAGGGGGAGGGGGGGGGGAGCAGCCCCCCCCCCACACATTTTGGATTTTAACATTACGCCTATGGGCCATGGAAAGAACTTCGATTCTTCGAAGGTCGATTCTTTCCATGGAAAGAATCGACTTCAGGATGCCTCCTGCCCCCCCTCCCAACTTGAACATAGTTCCTACGCCCCTGTATACATAACATGTAATGGGCAATAGAGTGCACCAACCATGATCATACGACAGTGACGACACTGTCTTGCGTGCTGAGGATTAGGCTCCTCAGCTATTTCATCTCCAACCATATACGCGTATATTCCCTGGACTTTCATGTCTCCCACGCTTTCTTTTCATTGAACAATTACATCTCCACACCAGCCGGCACTGATATCTGCACAGCTGGATATTCCATCTTCAGGCCAATCCGTCCCGGGAGACATTTCATTTCCAGCTCAATCCGTCCATCAGCGCATCTGCAGTCAAATCCCGTCTGAGGCCCGTTCGGTCTCCAACCCAGCCAGATTTGTGGGGCATTTCACCTTGCAGCTAGTTTACCGTTCGGCACCATTCCATTTCCAGTTCATTAGTCTTTTGGATCAGCGGTCAGCCGTTATCCAATAAGCAATGTCCATTCGACTTGTGTATCTCCAACCTGGTTACTAAATACCAACATCTACTGCCTTGATGTACTGTCCGGTTTCAGGGACATGAATATATCTCTTGGTAAATATACATTCATAATGTACTTCACATACGTGTTTTGTTTTAAAATCACATAACCTATGAGCCGTGCCTTGAAACACATGTCACCTAATGCTCTACGACACTTAACCCGCCAATGACTGGGGTATCAGCCGAACACCATTGACTGGGGGTGGGGGTATCCCCCCTGGTTATCTTCCGAACCAATAATCGCAGCGAGACGTACGGCAGCATTCGAAAGCTCTCAATGAGGCGCATCTAAAGAATACTCGACATTTTCAAATTGAGGTCACGTCAGGTCACGGTTAGGTCAAAGATAAAAATCGAGGTATTCGAGTATATGGGCCATACTTTACATACAAAGCCTTCGATTGCGACCATTATCACCCCAAGTGCTCTCAAAGGTATACTATACATCTCACATGAGCTAAAGTGAGACTGTTAGCAAAGGTTAAGGTACAGGTCGGGTCACAAAAGGTCACTATGCGCAAAAGATCTACGAAAATCTAGCGACACATGTTTTATGGATTATGTTACACGTATATTTCGATGGTGATAGTCATTTTACCACCTGATCTAATTTAAATGCAGTTAATGTCAAGTTCAGGTCAAGGTCAGCTCACAAGGTCAAGGTCAGGTCTCTAAATTATGCCGGCCAACAGGAATTGCGCGATCGGGTGGTGAGGTCTGGACCTGCGCAACAAGCTCTGCTTAGCGCGGGTCCTCACCTCGGAAATCCATCCATACAAGACATTCGGACCAAAAAAGAAGAGAGAAATAAAGTTAAAATTAGAAATTGATCAATATAAATAAAAAAAACATGTTTATGACCGGTTTTGCCTAAAAAAATGCAAGCGATGACGTTTATTTGTTCGTAGCTAGTCATTACAAACCAAAAATCTAGATTGAAAAATAAGTCATGAGTTACTCATACTTTAGAAGCCATAAGTCAGTGAAAAATGGTTATATTGTTTAAAATTTGCTTTAGGAATTACCCATACGTGGTTCTCTAATATATATTCCGTTTTTGATATCTGTGAAAATTTGATTTGTTGGGCATTTTTCCTAAAAAAGTATTTTTTTAGGGAGGGGTCAAAAACCACAGTATTCACAAATCCGAGATAGCCATTTTGTAGCCCTTGCCATTTGCTATCTTCTGACATTTTTGTATTGCATGTTGCTTAACATATAGCCTTTGTACAATCTGTTAAATTTTAGCTGATTTTGTACGTCAAACTCGTGTATAGTGACGTCACTAAATTCGCTATATCTAGAAGAAAAAAGACAATGAAATTGCTTAATTTTTGCACAGAAGATGTAAAATGTATATAGGAGAAGGTAACAAAGGCTTCGCGTTGATAGCGCTATTGGTTTTTGAGCTATTGCGAAGGTTCTTCAGGGGGGGGGGTCGCCCCCCCCCCCAGTCAATGGCGGATTACCACGCGCACTGGAGTGGGGGAAAAAATTCGCCCTCCACTCCTGTGTTTTGTGAATATCTCCTGATTTTACCGGTCGATATGCATCATTTTTGGCACACGTACCTGCTTAACAATGAACGGCGTGTCGTCTATAGTAAGAAAAATCAAAATCTGCAAAACACTTTTTGAGTTATAAACCATCAAAGTAAAAAGAGCTTCAAAATTTCTCCAAAATGACTGCAATTAAATTTTGATATGTAAATGACATGAGGCCAAATGGAACTTCTATCATCCCTATTGTATCATTAGACTTTCCAACAAATAGTTTAAGCCCATTTTGAGGGTTGCGCATGAAATCACTGCGTTCCATAACAATGTCAAGCCAATGAGCGCATAACATGCACAATTTAGCATATTTGACCTCATTTGGCCTAGAAGATATTTACCTAGGGTCATGAATTTTCACAAAACAGAGTTCCCCACAGAAACTCCCTACCCTAGAAATTGTACCCTACACGTTATTGCAGCCCTTATGGGGGGCGATATCTTAGGGGGGGGGGGGGGGGTAATCCGCCCCTCCAGTGCGTGTAATTATCAGAGGCCCTGCAGGGCGCGTGTTAATTAATGTCAGATAATCGCATCCAAGAACTTTCGAGGTTAATATTGCCCCTGCTGAACGTGCGACGCATTTGTAATGAGGGAGTCTGACTCATGAAGCCATTGGTGTCTGATCTGCTGCTGACGTTGCTGACGTCATATACTGTGCGAACAGGGGTACAGGGGGCTCACTTTTCGTTTTGTTTTTGCTAAAATATTTGATTTGCCTGGTGAGAAAAACAAATGATGGCAAAAGGTTCGCCAAGACGAGAAGAGCCCAAATATGCAAATAAATCTTCCGTAGGAGGGTTGGGTTTCTCTCAAGACGAGATCAAAGTTTCACTGCCGGGTGTGTGTGAGCGTTCCCCACACACACACACACATACACTTTTCGTGACGTTCCTACATCCTTGCATTAAGTGAGGCTCTTTGTCTGATACAGACACGTAATACGGAAGGATCCTAAACCATCGGAAAGTCTCCGATTCACATGGCTAATGCTGGCTATTATTACCCCCTGAAAGTGGCAATACTAGCCAGCATAAAATGGTACTTGCTAAGTAAGCCCGTTCAGATGACGGGACGGTCTCTATAGTCAGTCTCTTGGTGGAAGTGGGTACCATCGCGCCGCGGGCGTCAGTTGGCCCTGGGGTGACCCTGTTCGCAGCGAGAGTACGACAGGCATTCAAGGAACGCCGCGATCCGTCCGCCGCGGCCTTGTGGGTTCCGTCCGATCCGTCCGCCGCGGCCTTGTGGGTTCCGCTCATCCGTCCGCCGCGGCCTTGTGGGTTCCGCTCATCGACCCGGTGTCACCGATAACACGCGACATCGTTCTTCAGATGGGTATCAGGCCCACCCGTCGATCTGTATCATCGAAGCTAACAGGTGACAAGGGTACGGTGTCGGTGACAAGGGTACGCCCAGACGCTGATGGTCCAACGTTGATTTGCATGGTGCATAGTTAATTTTAATAATTGACTGGCAACTTCACCATGGATTGTGGCCTTGCTGCCAGCTAAAAATATTTCATCTTTTTGGCACCGTTTGGCTGCTAATTAAGCGGTTAACACTGTTTCAGTTTCCTAGCCTTTGGACGCCCAGACGCTGATGTTGTAGCGGGGTACATCTTCTCAGCATGTTCCAATGCACCGGGCCTGACTCCTCTGACAAAACATTCCGAGCCGGCCGGCGGCAGACGCCCCCTCTCCTCGCATCCAACCCAGACATGCAAAAACTCGGGTCCGAAGCCCGAGACTGCAAGTCTAGTAACTACAGTCATCACAGCCATCGCCAGAACAGCTGAGTAAGCGAGACGACGGCGGGGAGCAACGCTAGCCGGGTGTACGCCCCTCAGGTACACCCATTACGGTACCAGTCCCATTTGCGTACCGGCCCCAGTACCGTCCCTACCGGCGCTGTCACATCACCCCGCCCCTCCCCTCTATGTCCTATGAGTCAGCACAGCCAGGGCGGCCGCCCAAAGGCAGAGGGACAGCTGTGTAGAACTGTAGCACGCCAACAAAGAGACGGGTTTGAAGTAAGGGAAGAATCGTTGTTGAGAAGAAATGCGGATGATAAACCGACACTATTGATGCGAAGTGATAGAAAATCGCAGTCAATTATTACGGAACAAATGACGTGTACGATATACGCGGAGTAAGACGTAAAATCAGAAGTATTGTCTAAAAAGAAGAATTGATATTATCACAAGGGCGAAGAGCTAATTGCAAGTAAGGATAAAATTAGAAATACGATCAACGCCGGCATATATATATATATATATATATATATATATATATATATATATATATATATATATATATATATATATATATATATATATATATATATATATATATATATATATATATATATATGTATATATATTTAACGATTGTTAATGCAGCACTACAAATTACTGAACTTGAACGTAGCTCCAAGCAATGATACAAAATTAAGCATGTCAAGAGTTTCGTTAAACTGAAGAAGGCGAACATTTCATGCTGGAAAAATAAAGGGATGAAAAGAAAGTCATCTAAAAACGATACTACGACGTAATAATTGGAATGCAATGACTGAAAGGACTACCTGATAGATTATTGAAGAATACTATTTTATCAGCAAGATGCATTATCAAGAAACCAAAATTATCTGGTTATATAAAGATGCCGTAGTCCTCTTATCAAACTTATATAAAGATATTTGCACCAGACACCAGACACATGGCAGTAACAAAGCAAAGGGCGTGTCCATAGGTAGCAAGCAAACAAGAAAGTGGAAGAAATATGCACTACTTGAAGCAATTATATTATGAAAAAAATTAAGTAAGAAAGGTCATTAAGAAGTTTGAAGAAGCTCTATACACTAGAAATGCAAAATTGTCGACGGCAAGAATCGGCCAATCAGAAGACGGGGGTGTGCCACACCCAGAGCAAGACACCGCCGGGTCGGAGTATAAAAAGAGGCAACGTCGCACAGAGAGGGGAAGGGGAGCGGACAGCAGCGGACAGCAGCGGAGGCAGTCGACAACGAGACCCCAGCACGCGCGCTGCCCGCGGCGCGGCGGCGGCAGCCGTCCGCCGTGGCAGGGCTGACAGCGGAGACAAGACAGCGGACAGGAGCGGACAGCAGCGGAAGGGGAGCGGACAGCAGCGGACAGCAGCGGAGGCAGTCGACAACGAGACCCCAGCTCGCGCGCTGCCCGCGGCGCGGCGGCGGCAGCCGTCCGCCGTGGCAGGGCTGACAGCGGAGACAAGACAGCGGACAGGAGCGGACAGCAGCGGAAGGGGAGCGGACAGCAGCGGACAGCAGCGGAGGCAGTCGACAACGAGACCCCAGCACGCGCGCTGCCCGCGGCGCGGCGGCGGCAGCCGTCCGCCGTGGCAGGGCTGACAGCGGAGACAAGACAGCGGACAGGAGCGGACAGCAGCGGAAGGGGAGCGGACAGCAGCGGACAGCAGCGGAGGCAGTCGACAACGAGACCCCAGCACGCGCGCTGCCCGCGGCGCGGCGGCGGCAGCCGTCCGCCGTGGCAGGGCTGACAGCGGAGACAAGACAGCGGACAGGAGCGGACAGCAGCGGAAGGGGAGCGGACAGCAGCGGACAGCAGCGGAGGCAGTCGACAACGAGACCCCAGCACGCGCGCTGCCCGCGGCGCGGCGGCGGCAGCCGTCCGCCGTGGCAGGGCTGACAGCGGAGACAAGACAGCGGACAGGAGCGGACAGCAGCGGAAGGGGAGCGGACAGCAGCGGACAGCAGCGGAGACAGTCGACAACGAGACCCCAGCACGCGCGCTGCCCGCGGCGCGGCGGCGGCAGCCGTCCGCCGTGGCAGGGCTGACAGCGGAGACAAGACAGCGGACAGGAGCGGACAGCAGCGGAAGGGGAGCGGACAGCAGCGGACAGCAGCGGAGGCAGTCGACAACGGGACCCCAGCACGCGCGCTGCCCGCGGCGCGCCGGCGGCAGTCGTCCGCCGTGGCAGGGCTGACAGCCGCAGAGAGAGGAAGACGGCAAGAACTGAGCCGACGGCGGCAGATCACAGTAAGTCACGAAGCTGCTCATCCTCTCCGATCCTACCCGAAATTCTGCCCAGGTCCGGTGACTTCAAAATTTAAACAATAAGGGACTAAGTGGGATATTTTACGTAATTTGGGTCATCTGTCCAGGCTCGCTACTTTTTACCTAGAAAGGCAGGACAAATGTATGTGTAGCCGATGCTGTACTAGAGGTGTGATGCCAGGCGACCGTAGTACTTTGGAATCCAGCACGCTGCGTTGCAGGTCATGGCGTAAGCCCTAGCGCATTGGCGCATGTAAATACGAGCGGTTTTAGTTAGTATTTTAAACTAGAGATTGAGCGAGTCAATTATTCGGTTCTGTGCTGGTTTTGGTGATATTAGGCGGAGATTCAAATGAATCATTGGTTGAACATGTAAATTGATTGGGACGTACCAAAAACGATTATTTACTGCGCTACCGTTTGTTTAGTTGCTGAGTTAAAATAAACATTGTAAATTTGTGTAACATTTTACGGGGGAAAGGAGACATGATGGAGTCGAGAGGGTCGTTGAAGGAAGGAAATGTACACAGCGATGCGGTTCCCCGACAGCATGAGGTAAGGCAAGAATTAAGCCAGTATAGCCGCAGATAAGTAGGATATGTTTCGATTGTTGTTTGAATGGTTCGATTAATTCGTTCTCGTCTTGCTCGCAATACTTAGCCAGAAGCCCGAGTTTAATGATTAAGTACGTTTCCGCTTCAGTAAATTTAACGTTATGTATCAGAGTTGTGGACGATTTCAAATCACGGAATGGTAACTTTCGCTGAACGGTTAAAACGCCAGGTAACCCAACTACCAGACAAAGTATTAGTGAGGTTGGGTAGAGACTCGTCATTCTAGCTTGGCAGGTAAGGATAACAAATGTAAGGACCATATCACTGAGACGGCATCGATTGGTTATAAAGTATCGGTTCATTCTGTCGCTTAGAGGTGTGCTCTATGTTGAGCGGGACAACACAAATCGGAGACTGGTAAGTTACCGCCAGGGGATTGTCTGTCTAAGATTACATATGTAAAATCGGCGATGCGCTATTAGCTATTGGTCCAGCATCGCTTCCTACCGACGATTGTTTAAGGACGGTGTATGAGAAATGCGATTCCTTAGCCGTCAATGCGACCTCGTTTCTGTCGCTGATAAACTCGTGCCGCTGATCCGGAGTGGTTAACGTTAAATCCCTGTCTATATTACCTTCTTTGGAATTATCGATCAAACCATAACTAGTTCAGCCCGTAATAGGTTCTAAGGGTGCAGCAACCTGCAACAGACGTATACTTGCGAGTCAGTGGATGATAAGTATAACAGTCAAATTAACTTTCTTAATATTGTGAGTCTCCTAACCGTCTGTTAAAAATACACCTTCAGCCAGCAGCTCGCGATTTACGACATTACAGCCGACGCCTTCCCTTTGTTAACGTCATGGTACAACTGTAATGTTAGATGTCCTGTATATTGACAGTCCAAGTGGTAACTTAAGCCTTATTATTAGCCAACTATAAACAGCGTTAAATTATTTGAATCTATTCTGACGATGGTGCACTGCCGATTATATTGAAGTTTAAAAGTGATATTTAGGAGATTACTAGCTGATGCTTATTGAAATGGGTCATTTGTGATATATGCACGTTATCTCTGGTGGCGATTCTTTTTGGACAACGTTTCCCATGTGGGAAATTACCTAAGAGTCATATAATTTACGTCCCCGATAGAGAACTGGTAAAGCGGTTAGTACTCAGGCATAGTTGGAGAAACGTCGCTGATACTGATTTCGTAATAGGATAGCTAGAAGGACATGGACAGGACAGGGAGGTGTCATTCCTGCAACAGTGGTCAGGACAGGACAGGGAGGTGTGATTCCTGCAACAGTGGGACAGGACAGGGAGGTGTGATCCCTGCAACAGTGGGTCAGGACAGGACAGGACAGGGAGGTGTGATCCCTGCAACAGTGGGACAGGACAGGACAGGGAGGTGTGATCCCTGCAACAGTGGGTCAGGACAGGACAGGACAGAGATTAAATCGTATCGGAGCTTGGAGGAGAGGCATGACGGCTTGTGTGCCCGATCCTTGTATCGAAAATCTATCAGCGTGGCGAAACATGTGAATGAAAGTGCTCGTGGAAAATTATGCCCAGACCGAGTGATATCGGCTGGCCGCATATCACAGGGAGGTTACAATTAGTAAGTCCGAGACTGCGGGTGCCAAATGCCAGAGGATGATAGGTTGGCGCAGAAAAAGGAGGGCGAGGGAGGAAGGATAAGAGGGAGGAGGAGGCCGGACGTGCCTCAGAAGTCACTCTAGGTTAAACGGGAAGATCTCCTCTAGAGATTCCCTGGCGCCCGCAGTCGGTATATAGGCTAGGACATCCGCGTAGCTCGCCGTCGATGCCGGTCGATGTTAACTTAGAAAGTTGGTCCGGCGGAGCCAGGTCGTGGCCCGGATGGAGGTCAGAGGTCCGGCGGAGCCCAAGTTAGGCCCGGATAGAGGACCCAGGTCCGGCGGAGCCCAGGTCGGAGGCCCGGACAGTAGGTATAGGGGCCTCTCCCGGACAGAGAGGATAAGACGAGCAGTAAAGCGTAGTCGGTGTTTCATATAAGTCCTATGGATAAACTAGCTCCCTTCTAAAGTAGGAACCGGACGGATTACGTTGAATACATATATTCTGGGCGGCCCACGCAGCAATGCTGTCGTTCAGCGGAGCGCTAGTAGGATTTCGTATTGACGAGGACATTTATCCTACCTGGGAGTCACTCATCCAGCTGGCATCCGGCACTACTGGGAGGGAATTTTTTGGGACGGACAAATAATTATGGGGCGAATGAAAGCGGAATGTCTGTAGCTGGGAAAGTGGCAGTGCGGATGATGACGGATAAATCTTAGGTTAAGGCCCAGTAGGAGTAGTCCGAACTTTGCCTGGACAGCCGTACGGATCATCACTCGAAGGAAAGCAAAACTTAGCGACGCTGGGCGTAAGACAAAGTGGGCGATTTTGGCTTTGGAGGTGAGCAGGGGTTCGAGGGGATGGGTAACTGGACGGATGACCTAACTTACGATCCGACTTACGATTGTAAAGAGATATCTAATCACGAAAGTTGGCAATGGTCACCAGGGCGTCACAACCGACGCTAATCCTACCCCTTTTCCCGTTGTACCGTCCTCACCCTCATGGGCGAGACACTGCCCCTCCCGTCCTCGAGCAGTGAAATGGCATGTCGGTGAACCAGCCTATACGATGGACCAGGATGATCAGTCTCTCAAAATTTAAAAGCATCTACCACCATCAGATGTTTTGTACGCGGAAGGGGATCTTGCTACGCTACGCTATACCTACATCAAGACATCTGTCTCTACATCTACGCTATGCTACACCTACATCTCTACATCAGTTTCTACATCTCCCATCACTTCTAGCAGACCTACGAACCGGACAGGTCACTGCAGGTCGCTGCATGTCACTGCAGGTCACTGCATGTCACTGCAGGTCACTGCATGTCACTGCAGGTCACTGCAGGTCATGACAGGTCACTGCAGGTCACTGCAGGTCACTGCAGGTCACTGCAGGTCACGGCAGGTCACCGAAGGTCGAGCTGACGAAGAGGACAAGAGGGATCAGCAGTTCCCAGTACAGCCAGAGGGAGCAGCAGCTTCCCATGACAGCTGGGGGAGTGGATGCACTCTTCGTCTCCCATTTCTCCTTTCTCTTTAAACCCCCGCTCTCCTTCTACCTTCTTCTCCATTCCCCTCTCCCTACAATGTATCCCCCCACTGCTATCCCACTCTACAACGTACCCCTCCCTCCACACGCCAGAGTGGAGCGGAACCCGGCCCAGCTCCTTGTTCCCTATCATACCCTCCCACTCTCTCTCTACCCCTATGACCCCTCTGTCATTCCCCAACGCTACAATGTCACCAACACCCACTGGCCCCGTCCCCCCGGCCGCCGGAACCCGAGTGACCTGCTATTTACCTCTCAAAGTCCATAGATTATCCATAGTCTCCGCGGCTGCAGCCAAGACACGGGGCTCCCGCCGCCGCCCTGGGCGCCGCTCTGCAGCCGGGCTAACATTCGTCATCTCCAGAGAGTTGCATCGAGCGATCGGTCGCCGGGGTCGCTCTGGAGTGCCCGGGGCGGGACACGTGACACGTGCCCGGGGCGCAAACATTACCGGTCGACATGAGTACAAATAACCACACGGGCGCCGGCATTTGGACGAAGGTAGAGAGAGAGTTCTGTCTCGGCATGGACACAATCAGGGCGATGTCGGGCTGAATGCATAGCCTACACGACACGCTATGACCGTCATTCATGACGCATTGGGCATGGGTATCGTTTGCATACACAATATATGATAGCATGATAGAAGGAGTAGACATATATTTTAAATGATAGCAACATTAGTTAATCGCTTATAATTAATGAACAACTATTACCTTAGATTTGCTGGTCAGCCAAAACAGTTTTGGCGGCTGTTTCAAATGTCATATCATGCCAGACGGGGCTGCAGCATATAGCCGAGCCGGTACAGTAACTGGTAACCGTGCACAGTAACCGTGGTTACCGTGCAGTGAGCGACTCATGCCGCTCACCACCGATTGAAATACCTGCTCAATGTAGAATTAACCATTCAAGTGTAACCTCTCCCTGAATGATTGAAGTAAAATCCATGTCAGTTAAAATACTTACACGAAGCGTTTACGTCCTGATACGTCCTGTCCTGTTTACGTCCTGTTTACGTCCTGTTTACGTTTACGTCTTGCGTCTTGATGAGCATTTACCGGAAATAAATACATTATTTTGATAGAAGGAACAAAGTGTGGACAAGCCTTCTCTGGACACTTCAAGGCAATTAACAAGGAATCTCTGAACACAAATCATAAATGTAATTGACCATATTCTTGTTTTATAGCATACGATAGTTACGCAAATTTCTACTCACAAAATATCAAAATATAATATGTGCACGGATATCCATGGAATCTGGTTATTTAATCAACTGCTGAATCACTAGTGTAGAATATTGATACATTCGACCAAGCATGAGAACTAGAGTATCGACAGTGGCATACGCATAGCATATATATATATATATATATATTAATACCCCGTGACAGAGGGAACAAAAACATTGGCATCTGGCTTATCTATCGGGAAAGTGAACAAAAAAAGTCGGCAACTATGTGAAGCTGCCTGCCAGTTGGCCGGTGGCGGACAGCCTGGCTGACGGGACTGCCGGGTACCCGGCCGGGGAGGACAGCCTGGCTGACGGGACTGCCGGGTACCCGGCCGGGGAAGGACAGCCGGGCTGACGGGACTGCCGGGTACCCGGCCGGTGGCGGACAGCCTGGCTGACGGGACTGCCGGGTACCCGGCCGGGGAGGACAGCCTGGCTGACGGGACTGCCGGGTACCCGGCCGGGGAAGGACAGCCGGGCTGATGGGACTGCCGGGTACCCGGCCGGGGAGGACAGCCTGGCTGACGGGACTGCCGGGTACCCGGCCGGGGAGGACAGCCTGGCTGACGGGACTGCCGGGTACCCGGCCGGGGAAGGACAGCCGGGCTGATGGGACTGCCGGGTACCCCGCCGGGGAGGACAGCCTGGCTGACGGGACTGCCGGGTACCCGGCCGGGGAGGACAGCCTGGCTGACGGGCCTACCGGGTACCCGGCCGGGGGAGGACAGCCTGGCTGATGGGACTGCCGGGTACCTGGCCGGGGAAGGACAGCCGGGCTGATGGGACTGCTGGGTACCCGGCCGGGGAAGGACAGCCGGGCTGACGGGACTGCCGGGTACCCGGCCGGGGAAGGACAGCCGGGCTGATGGGACTGCCGAGACCCGGCCGGGGAGGACAACCTGGCTGACGGGACTGCCGGGTACCCGGCCGGGGAGGACAGCCTGGCTGACGGGCGAACGAGCGAAACAGTCGGTACCATAACAAGGCAGCAATAGCCGATTCCAAGCTATTCACACTTATGTCGGTGTAATGTGTGGGATAGGGAACACTCCACTTGGGATGCCCTGAAAATAATAATCTGTAAGGTATATGAGATAATTTCATCAGAACTTACTCAGCAACAATCTCGACCAAGTAGACTAAAATAGCGCAAGGCTTTGACCTCCAAACAAAGTTTGGGGCGAGATGACAAATATGCAAATAGCTGCGTTTAAAGAAGAGCGGGTATTCATAAATTATTAACACTTCGTTAGCTCGCAGCATCGTAAAGGTCTGTAAGCTTAATCGATGGCCCGATTTTGCAGAATTATTTGCCTCATTTGCCTACCCTTATAGAAGACAGGCGAGCATGACAGAAACAAATGGCTGGTGCCTTTTCAAGTCCCAACACAAGCTGCATGTCGAAAGGCCTTTAAAGTAAAACATTACGGGCGTCCTTTCCTATATTTTGTAGAAACACACTAAAAAAACGCGACAATAGACTATTTTCCTTGTCAGTCAGTGTCGACTATATTTTCCTCGTCATATGATCCGTGGCACAATGCAAAACGATGTTTTTTTTTCTTCAAGAATGTATCACATTTAATTTAAAACGACATAATTACGAGCGAGCGCTTCGCGCTCGCTCGTCCTTCCGTGGTATATGGGAAAAATCTGATTATGAGCGGCACGGCCCGGCCCGGCCCGGCCCGACCCGACCCGACCCGTGGCGACGCTTTTGAGAAGTTCATATCTCTGCAACCGCACGTCCGATTGACAAACGGACTTCTTTGCGGAAAAGCCCCATCTAACCTAACTTGCTTGAGAATAGTGCCGATGCATGTGGGTGATTACCACTGCGCGTGGCGCGTGCCGCGTGAGGGGTATTGAAAGGTGTTTTCGCACAATAACTCCGCAACGGCTGGGCAGATTATGTGCAAATTTCGTGTGTGGTTAGGGACCCCTCAGCCGCCACTTCCACACAACTTAGGGGTGGGGTGACTGCACGTGCGCACGTGCACACCCCTATACCATATATCAGGAACGGCTGAACCGATTGTGTTCAAATTTGGTATGTGGTTAGGGATCTCTCAGCCCCCACTTTTCCACAAGTCAGGGGTGGGGTGCCTCTGCACGTGCGCACGTGCACACCATTTTTTGTATCTCAGAAACTACTGGCCCGAATGAGTTGAAATTCCCCATACATTTCCTTCGCGCTCGCTCGTTCATCGCCAACTACGGCGCCTTACTGGTATAAATATGTTTTTGGTTCTGGTTACGAGCGAGCGCTTTTCGATTATGAGCGGCCCGGCCCGACCCGGCCCGTGGCGACGCTTTTGAGAAGCTCATATCTCTGCAACCGCATGTCCGATTGACAAGCGGACTTCTTTGCTGAGCAGCCCTATCTAACCTACCCTGTTTAAGACCAGTGCCGACTCATGTGGGTGCCTACCACTGCGCGTTGCGCGTGCCGCGTGAGGGGTGTTGAAAAGTATTTTCTCACAATAACTCATCAAAGGCTGGGCAGATTATGTGCAAATTTCGTGTGTGGTTAGGGACCCCTCAGCCACCACTTTCACACACCTCAGGGCTGGGGTGACTACACGTGCGCACGTGCACACCCCTATTCTATATCTCAGGAACGGCTGAGCCGATTGTGTTCAAATTTGGTGTGTGGTTAGGGACCTCTCATCCGCCAGTTTCCCACAAGTCAGGGGTGGGATGGCTGTGCACGTGCGCACGTGCACACCCCTATTCCATATCTCTGGAACGGCTGAGCCGATTGTGTTCAAATTTGGTGTGTGGTTAGGGACCTCTCAGCCCCACTTTCCCACAAGCCAAAGGTGGGTGCCTCTCCACGTGCGCACCCTTTTTTGTATCTCAGAAACTACTTGCCCGATCGAGTTGAAATTCCCCATACATTTCCTTCGCGCTCGCTCGTTCATCGCCAAATTCGGCGCCTTACTGGCATGCTACATCAAACCACTAGGAACAAACCGAGTACTGGGTAGATATAAACTAGCTAGGAATGTGGTTGCTTCATACAAAGTGACTCATTCTTGCCAACACGCTTGTATTGTCTCAAGATATGTTCCGAAAAATAACGACATCTGCTTTGATCCAAGTAATGAATCACGTAAGGCATGATATTGTCTCAAGAAGGCATACGCAAGTATACAAGTGTCGCTGTCTGTCGCAACAACCACCAGCGCTTGTGTGACCGGCTCCATCTGACCGATTGACCGATTGGTCAACAGCCGGCTGTGCACACTCCTGCAGTGTGTGCTCCCGGCTGTGATACACTCCTGCAGTGTGTGCTCCCGGCTGTGATACACTCCTGCAGTGTGTGCTCCCGGCTGTGATACACTCCTGCAGTGTGTGCTTCCGGCTGTGATACACTCCTGCAGTGTGTGCTCCCGGCTGTGATACAATCCTGCAGTGTGTGCTCCCGGCTGTGATACACTCCTGCAGTGTGTGCTCCCGGCTGTGATACACTCCTGCAGTGTGTGCTCCCGGCTGTGATACACTCCTGCAGTGTGTGCTCCCGGCTGTGATACACTCCTGCAGTGTGTGCTCCCGGCTGTGATACACTCCTACAGTGTGTGCTCCCGGCTGTGATACACTCCTACAGTGTGTGCTCCCGGCTGTGATACACTCCTACAGTGTGTGCTCCCGGCTGTGATACACTCCTGCAGTGTGTGCTCCCGGCTGTGATACACTCCTGCAGTGTGTGCTCCCGGCTGTGATACACTCCTGCAGTGTGTGCTCCCGGCTGTGATACACTCCTGCAGTGTGTGCTCCCGGCTGTGATACACTCCTGCAGTGTGTGCTCCCGGCTGTGATACACTCCTACAGTGTGTGCTCCCGGCTGTGATACACTCCTGCAGTGTGTGCTCCCGGCTGTGATACACTCCTGCAGTGTGTGCTCCCGGCTGTGATACACTCCTGCAGTGTGTGCTCCCGGCTGTACACACTCCTGCAGTGTGTGCTCCCGGCTGTGATACACTCCTGCAGTGTGTGCTCCCGGCTGTGATACACTCCTGCAGTGTGTGCTCCCGGCTCTACACACTCCTGCAGTATGTGCTCCCGGCTGTGATACACTCCTGCAGTGTGTGCTCCCGGCTGTGATACACTCCTGCAGTGTGTGCTCCCGGCTGTGATACACTCCTGCAGTGTGTGCTCCCGGCTGTGATACACTCCTACAGTGTGTGCTCCCGGCTGTGATACACTCCTACAGTGTGTGCTCCCGGCTGTACACACTCCTGCAGTGTGTGCTCCCGGCTGTAAACACTCCTGCAGTGTGTGCTCCCGGCTGTGATACACTCCTGCAGTGTGTGCTCCCGGCTGTACACACTCCTGCAGTGTGTGCTCCCGGCTGTGATACACTCCTGCAGTGTGTGCTCCCGGCTGTGATACACTCCTACAGTGTGTGCTCCCGGCTGTGATACACTCCTGCAGTTTGTGCTCCCGGCTGTGATACACTCATGCAGTGTGTGCTCCAGGCTGTGATACACTCCTACAGTGTGTGCTCCCGGCTGTGATACACTCCTGCAGTGTGTGCTCCCGGCTGTGATACACTCCTGCAGTGTGTGCTCCCGGCTGTGATACACTCCTGCAGTGTGTGCTCCCGGCTGTGATACACTCCTGCAGTGTGTGCTCCCGGCTGTGATACACTCCTGCAGTGTGTGCTCCCGGCTGTGATACACTCCTACAGTGTGTGCTCCCGGCTGTGATACACTCCTGCAGTGTGTGCTCCCGGCTGTGATACACTCCTGCAGTGTGTTCTCCCGGCTGTGATACACTCCTGCAGTGTGTGCTCCCGGCTGTGATACACTCCTGCAGTGTGTGCTCCCGGCTGTGATACACTCCTACAGTGTGTGCTCCCGGCTGTGATACACTCCTGCAGTGTGTGCTCCCGGCTGTGATACACTCCTACAGTGTGTGCTCCCGGCTGTGCACACTCCTGCAGTGTGTGCTCCCGGCTGTGATACACTCCTGCAGTGTGTGCTCCCGGCTGTGATACACTCCTACAGTGTGTGCTCCCGGCTGTGATACACTCCTGCAGTGTGTGCTCCCGGCTGTGATACACTCCTACAGTGTGTGCTCCCGGCTGTGATACACTCCTACAGTGTGTGCTCCCGGCTGTGATACACTCCTGCAGTGTGTGCTCCCGGCTGTGATACACTCCTGCAGTGTGTGCTCCCGGCTGTGATACACTCCTGCAGTGTGTGCTCCCGGCTGTGATACACTCCTGCAGTGTGTGCTCCCGGCTGTACACACTCCTGCAGTGTGTGCTCCCGGCTGTGATACACTCCTGCAGTGTGTGCTCCCGGCTGTGATACACTCCTACAGTGTGTGCTCCCGGCTGTGATACACTCCTACAGTGTGTGCTCCCGGCTGTGATACACTCCTACAGTGTGTGCTCCCGGCTGTGATACACTCCTGCAGTGTGTGCTCCCGGCTGTGATACACTCCTGCAGTGTGTGCTCCCGGCTGTGATACACTCCTACAGTGTGTGCTCCCGGCTGTGATACACTCCTGCAGTGTGTGCTTCCGGCTGTGATACACTCCTGCAGTGTGTGCTCCCGGCTGTGATACACTCCTGCAGTGTGTGCTCCCGGCTGTGATACACTCCTGCAGTGTGTGCTCCCGGCTGTGATACGCTCCTACAGTGTGTGCTCCCGGCTGTGATACACTCCTACAGTGTGTGCTCCCGGCTGTGATACACTCCTGCAGTGTGTGCTCCCGGCTGTGATACACTCCTGCAGTGTGTGCTCCCGGCTGTGATACACTCCTGCAGTGTGTGCTCCCGGCTGTGATACACTCCTGCAGTGTGTGCTCCCGGCTGTGATACACTCCTGCAGTGTGTGCTCCCGGCTGTGATACACTCCTGCAGTGTGTGCTCCCGGCTGTGATACACTCCTGCAGTGTGTGCTCCCGGCTGTGATACACTCCTACAGTGTGTGCTCCCGGCTGTGATACACTCCTGCAGTGTGTGCTCCCGGCTGTGATACACTCCTGCAGTGTGTGCTCCCGGCTGTGATACACTCCTGCAGTGTGTGCTCCCGGCTGTGATACACTCCTGCAGTGTGTGCTCCCGGCTGTGATACACTCCTGCAGTGTGTGCTCCCGGCTGTGATACACTCCTGCAGTGTGTGCTCCCGGCTGTGATACACTCCTGCAGTGTGAGCTCCCGGCTGTGATACACTCCTGCAGTGTGTGCTCCCGGCTGTGATACACTCCTGCAGTGTGTGCTCCCGGCTGTGATACACTCCTGCAGTGTGTGCCCCCGGCTGTGATACACTCCTGCAGTGTGTGCTCCCGGCTGTGATACACTCCTGCAGTGTGTGCTCCCGGCTGTGATACACTCCTACAGTGTGTGCTCCCGGCTGTGATACACTCCTGCAGTGTGTGCTCCCGGCTGTGATACACTCCTGCAGTGTGTGCTCCCGGCTGTGATACACTCCTACAGTGTGTGCTCCCGGCTGTGATACACTCCTGCAGTGTGTGCTCCCGGCTGTGATACACTCCTGCAGTGTGTGCTCCCGGCTGTGATACACTCCTACAGTGTGTGCTCCCGGCTGTGCACACTCCTGCAGTGTGTGCTCCCGGCTGTGATACACTCCTACAGTGTGTGCTCCCGGCTGTGATACACTCCTGCAGTGTGTGCTCCCGGCTGTGATACACTCCTACAGTGTGTGCTCCCGGCTGTGCACACTCCTGCAGTGTGTGCTCCCGGCTGTGATACACTCCTGCAGTGTGTGCTCCCGGCTGTGATACACTCCTACAGTGTGTGCTCCCGGATGTGATACACTCCTGCAGTGTGTGCTCCCGGCTGTGATATACTCCTACAGTGTGTGCTCCCGGCTGTGATACACTCCTACAGTGTGTGCTCCCGGCTGTGATACACTTCTGCAGTGTGTGCTCCCGGCTGTGATACACTCCTGCAGTGTGTGCTCCCGGCTGTGATACACTCCTGCAGTGTGTGCTCCCGGCTGTGATACACTCCTGCAGTGTGTGCTCCCGGCTGTACACACTCCTGCAGTGTGTGCTCCCGGCTGTGATACACTCCTGCAGTGTGTGCTCCCGGCTGTGATACACTCCTACAGTGTGTGCTCCCGGCTGTGATACACTCCTACAGTGTGTGCTCCCGGCTGTGATACACTCCTACAGTGTGTGCTCCCGGCTGTGATCCACTCCTGCAGTGTGTGCTCCCGGCTGTGATACACTCCTGCAGTGTGTGCTCCCGGCTGTGATACACTCCTACAGTGTGTGCTCCCGGCTGTGATACACTCCTGCAGTGTGTGCTCCCGGCTGTGATACACTCCTGCAGTGTGTGCTCCCGGCTGTGATACACTCCTGCAGTGTGTGCTCCCGGCTGTGATACACTCCTGCAGTGTGTGCTCCCGACTGTGATACGCTCCTACAGTGTGTGCTCCCGGCTGTGATACACTCCTACAGTGTGTGCTCCCGGCTGTGATACACTCCTGCAGTGTGTGCTCCCGGCTGTGATACACTCCTGCAGTGTGTGCTCCCGGCTGTGATACACTCCTGCAGTGTGTGCTCCCGGCTGTGATACACTCCTGCAGTGTGTGCTCCCGGCTGTGATACACTCCTGCAGTGTGTGCTCCCGGCTGTGATACACTCCTACAGTGTGTGCTCCCGGCTGTGATACACTCCTGCAGTGTGTGCTCCCGGCTGTGATACACTCCTGCAGTGTGTGCTCCCGGCTGTGATACACTCCTGCAGTGTGTGCTCCCGGCTGTGATACACTCCTGCAGTGTGTGCTCCCGGCTGTGATACACTCCTGCAGTGTGTGCTCCCGGCTGTGATACACTCCTGCAGTGTGTGCTCCCGGCTGTGATACACTCCTGCAGTGTGAGCTCCCGGCTGTGATACACTCCTGCAGTGTGTGCTCCCGGCTGTGATACACTCCTGCAGTGTGTGCTCCCGGCTGTGATACACTCCTGCAGTGTGTGCCCCCGGCTGTGATACACTCCTGCAGTGTGTGCTCCCGGCTGTGATACACTCCTGCAGTGTGTGCTCCCGGCTATGATACACTCCTGCAGTGTGTGCTCCCGGCTGTGATACACTCCTGCAGTGTGTGCTCCCGGCTGTGATACACTCCTGCGGTGTGTGCCCCCGGCTGTAATACAATCCTGCAGTGTGTGCTCCCGGCTGTGATACACTCCTACAGTGTGTGCTCCCGGCTGTGATACACTCCTGCAGTGTGTGCTCCCGGCTGTGATACACTCCTACAGTGTGTGCTCCCGGCTGTGATACACTCCTACAGTGTGTGCTCCCGGCTGTACACACTCCTGCAGTGTGTGCTCCCGGCTGTGATACACTCCTGCAGTGTGTGCTCCCGGCTGTGATACACTCCTGCAGTGTGTGCTCCCGGCTGTGATACACTCCTGCAGTGTGTGCTCCCGGCTGTGATACACTCCTGCAGTGTGTGCTCCCGGCTGTGCACACTCCTGCAGTGTGTGCTCCCGGCTGTGATACACTCCTACAGTAAACCGGCTGTGATACACTCCTACAGTAAACCGGCTGTGATACACTCCTACAGTAAACCGGCTGTGATACACTCCTACAGTAAACCGGCTGTGATACACTCCTGCAGTAAACCGGCTGTGATACACTCCTACAGTAAACCGGCTGTGATACACTCCTACAGTAAACCGGCTGTGATACACTCTTACAGTAAACCGGCTGTGATGCACTCCTACAGTAAACCGGCTGTGATACACTCTTACAGTACACCGGCTGTGATACACTCCTACAGTAAACCGGCTTTGATGCACACCTACAGTAAACCGGCTGTGATACACTCTTACAGTAAACCGGCTGTGATGCACTCCTACAGTAAACCGGCTGTGATACACTCCTACAGTAAACCGGCTGTGATACACTCCTACAGTAAACCGGCTGTGATACACTCTAACAGTAAACCGGCTGTGATACACTCCTACAGTAAACCGACTGTGATACACTCTAACAGTAAACCGGCTGTGATGCACTCCTACCGTAAACCGGCTGTGATACACTCTTACAGTACACCGGCTGTGATACACTCCTACAGTAAACCGGCTGTGATACACTCTTACAGTAAACCAGCTGTGATACACTCTTACAGTAAACCGGCTGTGATACACTCCTACAGTAAACCGGCTGTGATACACTCTAACAGTAAACCGGCTGTGATGCACTCTTACAGTAAACCGGCTGTGATGCACTCCTACAGTAAACCGGCTGTGATACACTCTTACAGTAAACCGGCTGTGATACACTCCTACAGTAAACCGGCTGTGATACACTCCTACAGTAAACCGGCTGTGATACACTCCTACAGTAAACCGGCTGTGATGCACTCTTACAGTAAACCGGCTGTGATGCACTCTTACAGTAAACCGGCTGTGATACACTCTAACAGTAAACCGGCTGTGATACACTCTAACAGTAAACCGGCTGTGATACACTCCTACAGTAAACCGGCTGTGATACACTCTAACAGTAAGCCGGCTGTGATACACTCTAACAGTAAACCGGCTGTGATACACTCCTACAGTAAACCGGCTGTGATACACTCCTACAGTAAACCGGCTGTGATACACTCTAACAGTAAACCGGCTGTGATACACTCTAACAGTAAACCGGCTGTGATACACTCCTACAGTAAACTGGCTGTGATACACTCCTACAGTAAACCGGCTGTGATACACTCTAACAGTAAACCGGCTGTGATGCACTCTTACAGTAAACCGGCTGTGATACACTCTAACAGTAAACCGGCTGTGATGCACTCTTACAGTAAACTAGCTGTGATACACTCTTACAGTAAACCGGCTATGATACACTCTTACAGTAAACCGGCTGTGATACACTCTTACAGTAAATCGGCTGTGATACACTCTTACAGTAAACCGGCTGTGATACATTCCTACAGTGAGCGGGCTGTGATACATACAGTGAGCGGGCTGTGAGACATACAGTGAGCGGGCTGTGATACATACAGTGAGCGGGCTGTGAGACATACAGTGAGCGGGCTGTGAGACATACAGTGAGCGGGCTGTGAGATATTCCTACAGTGAGCAGGCTGTGATACATACAGTGAGCGAGCTGTGATACATACAGTGAGCGGGCTGTGGTACATACAGTGAGCGGGCTGTGATACATATAGTGAGCGGGCTGTGAGACATTCCTACAGTGAGCGGGATGTCATACATACAGTGAGCGGGCTGTGAGACATTCCCACAGTGAGCGGGCTGTGATACATACAGTGAGCGGACTGTGATACATACAGTGAGGGGCTGTGATACATACAGTGAGCGGGCTGTGATACATAGAGTGAGCGGGCTGTGAGACATTCCTACAGTGAGAGGGCTGCCATACATACAGTGAGCGCGCTGTGAGACATTCCCACAGTGAGCGGGCTGTGATACATACAGTGAGCGGGCTGTGATACATACAGTGAGCGGGCTGTGATACATACAGTGAGCGGGCTGTGAGACATACAGTGAGGGGCTGTGATACATACAGTGAGCGGGCTGTGATACATACAGTGAGCGGGATGTGATACATTCCCACAGTGAGGGGCTGTGCTACATACAGTGAGCGGGCTGTGAGACATACAGTGAGCGGGATGTGAGATATTCCTACAGTGAGCGGGCTGTGATACATACAGTGAGCGAGCTGTGATACATACCGTGAGCGGGCTGTGATACATACAGTGAGCGGGCTGTGATACATAGAGTGAGTGGGCTGTGAGACATTCCTACAGTGAGCGGGCTGTCATACATACAGTGAGCGGGCTGTGAGACATTCCCACAGTGAGCGGGCTGTGATACATACAGTGGGCGGGCTGTGAGACATTCCCACAGTGAGCGGGCTGTGATACATACAGTGAGCGGGCTGTGATACATACAGTGGGCGGGCTGTGAGACATACAGTGAGGGGCTGTGATACATACAGTGAGAGGGCTGTGATACATGCAGTGAGCGAGCTGTGATACATACAGTGAGCGGGCTGTGAGACATTCCTACAGTGAGCGGGCTGTAATTCATACAGTGAGCGGGCTGAGATACATACAGTGAGCGGGCTGTGATGCAAACAGTGGGCGGGCTGTGATACATACAGTGAGCGGGCTGTGAGACATTCCTACAGTGAGCGGGCTGTAATTCATACAGTGAGCGGGCTGAGATACATACAGTGAGCGGGCTGTGATGCAAACAGTGAGCGAGCTGTGATACATACAGTGAGCGGGCTGTGAGACATTCCTACAGTGAGCGGGCTGTAATTCATACAGTGAGCGGGCTGAGATACATACAGTGAGCGGGCTGTGATGCAAACAGTGGGCGGGCTGTGATACATACAGTGAGCGGGCTGTGAGACACACAGTGAGCGGGATGTAATACATACAGTGAGCGGGCTGTGAGGAACACAGTGAGCGGGCTATGATACATACAGTGAGCGGGCTGTGATACATACAGTGAGCGGGCTGGGATACATACAGCGAGCGAGCTGTGATACGTACAGTGAGCGAGCTGTGATACATACAGTGAGCGGCCTGAGATACATACAGTGAGCGGGCTGTGATGCAAACAGTTAGCGGGCTGTGATACATACAGTGAGCGGGCTGTGAGACATTCCTACAGTGAGCGGGCTGTGATACATGCATACAGTGAGCGGGCTGTGATACATACAGTGAGCGGGCTGAGATACATACAGTGAGCGGGCTGTGATGCAGACAGTGAGCGGGCGGTGATACATACAGTGAGCGGGCTGTGAGACATTCCTACAGTGAGCGGGCTGTGATACATACAGTGAGCGGGCTGTGAGACATTCCTACAGTGAGGGGCTGTGAGACATTCCTAGTGAGCGGGCTGTGATACATACAGTGAGCGGGCTGTGATACATTCCTAGTGAGCGGGCTGTGATACATACAGTGAGCGGGCTGTGAGACATTCCTACAGTGAGGGGATGTGATACATTCCTAGTGAGGGGGCTGTGATACATACAGTCAGCGGGCTGTGAGACATTCCTACAGTGAGGGGCTGTTAGATATTCCTTGTGGGCGGGCTGTGATACATACAGTAAGCGGGCTGTGAGACATTCCTACAGTGAGCGGACTGTGAGACATTCCTAGTGAGCGGACTGTGAGACATTCCTAGTGAGCGGGTTGTGATTCATACAGTGAGCGGGCTGTGATACATACAGTGAATGGGCTGTGAGACATTCCTACAGCGAGCGAGTTGTGATTCATACAGTGAGCGGGCTGTGATACATACAGTGAATGGGCTGTGATACATTCCTACAGTGAGCGGGCTGTGAGACATTCCCACAGTGAGGGGCTTTGATACATACAGTGAGCGGGATGTGATACATACAGTGAGCTGGATGTGATACATACAGTGAGCGAGCTGTGATACATACAGTGAGCGGGCTGTGATACATACAGTGAGCGGGCTGTGATACATACAGTGAGCGGGATGTGAGACATTCCCACAGTGAAGGGCTGTGCTACATACAGTGAACGGGCTGTGATACATACAGTGAGCAGGCTATGATACATTCCTACAGTGAGGGGCTGTGATACATACCGTGAGCGGGCTGTGAGACATTCCCACAGTGAGGGGCTGTGATACATACAGTGAGCGGGCTGTGAGACATTCCCACAGTGAGGGGATGTGATACATTCCTAGTGAGCGGGCTGTGATACATACAGTGAGCGGGCTGTGAGACATTCCTACAGTGAGGGGATGTGATACATTCCTAGTGAGCGGGTTGCGATTCCTACAGTGAGCGGGCTGTGATACATACAGTGAGCGCGCTGTGATACATACAGTGAGCGGGCTGTGAGACATTCCTACAGTGAGGGGATGTGATACATTCCTAGTGAGCGGGCTGTGATACATACAGTGAGCGGGCTGTAAGACATTCCTACAGTGAGGGGATGTGATACATTCCTAGTGAGCGGGCTGTGATACATACAGTGAGCGGGCTGTGAGACATTCCTACAGTGAGTGGGCTGTGATACATACAGTGAGCGGGCTGTGAGACATTCCTACAGTGAGCGGGCTGTGATACATTCCTAGTGAGCGGGCTGTGATACATACAGTGAGCGGGCTGTGATACATTCCTACAGTGAGCGGGCTGTGATACATACAGTGAGCGGGATTTGAGACATTCCCACAGTGAGGGGATGTGATACATTCCTACAGTAAGCGGGCTGTGATACATACAGTGAGCGGGCTGTGATACATACAGTGAGCGGGATGTGATACATACAGTGAGCGAGCTGTGATACATACAGTGAGCGGGCTGTGATACATACAGTGAGTGGGCTGCGATACATACAGTGAGCGGGATGTGAGACATTCCCACAGTGAGGGGCTGTGAGACATTCCTAGTGAGCGGGCTGTGATACATACAGTGAGCGGGCTGTGAGACATTCCTACAGTGAGTGGGATGTGATACATACAGTGAGCGGGATGTGAGACATTCCCACAGTGAGGGGCTGTGAGACATTCCTAGTGAGCGGGCTGTGATACATACAGTGAGCGGGCTGTGAGACATTCCTACAGTGAGCGGGCTGTGATACATACAGTGAGCCAGCTGTGAGACATTCCTACAGTGAGCGGGCTGTAATTCATACAATGAGCGGGCTGTGATACATACAGTGAGCGGGCTGTGAGACATTCCTACAGTGAGCGGGCTGTGATACATACAGTGAGCGGGCTGTGAGACATTCCCACAGTGAGCGGGCTGTGATACATACAGTGAGCGGGCTGTGATACATACAGTGAGCGGGCTGTGATACATACAGTGAGCGGGCTGTGATGCAAACAGTGAGCGGGCTGTGAGACATTCCCACAGTGAGGGGATGTGATACATTCCTAGTGAGCGGGCTGTGATACATACAGTGAGCGGGCTGTGAGACATTCCTACAGTGAGCGGGCTGTGATACATGCAGTGAGCGGGCTGTGATACATACAGTGAGCGGGCTGTGAGATATTCCTACAGTGAGCGGGTTGTGATATATTCCTAGTGAGCGGGCTGTGATACATACAGTGGGCGGGCTGTGATACATACAGTGAGCGAGCTGTGATACATACAGTGAGCGGGCTGTGATACACACACAGTGAGCGGGCTGTGAGACATACAGTGAGCGGGCTGTGATACATACAGTGAGCGAGCTGTGAGACATTCCCACAGTGAGGAGATGTGATACATTCCTAGTGGGCGGGCTGTGATACATACAGTGAACGGGCTGTGAGACATTCCTACAGTGAGGGATGTGATACATTCCTAGTGAGCGGGCTGTGATACATACAGTGAACGGGCTGTGAGACATTCCTACAGTGAGCGGGCTGTAATTCATACAGTGAGTGGGCTGTAATTCATACAGTGAGCTGGCTGTAATTCATACAGTGAGCGGGCTGTGAGACATTCCTACAGTGAGCGGCGCCAGACGGCCGTGTCGGCGCCGATCTGTGTTTAGATACGCAGTGTCCAGTCTGGCCGGCCCTGGCATGGTAGACATCACCACGGAAGCGATGGCGCACAGCGCGACAAAACCAGTTCATATCTGGACTAATCGCCGCTGACAGCTTGACGGGCAAACGACCGCTGAGAACATGCTTAATATGCAGATTGGATAGACGAGTGGGCAGCTCCGAAGTCGGTCGGTAGCATGGGTTGATGTTTCGTATTTTTTGTTGATATTTTACTAAACGGGATGCGATAAGCAGGTTTTTTTTTAAAAAGTGCCAACTCGCTTGATATAGTTGGCGTCAAAATATACCCTCTTAGAAATTGCCTCGGGTTAAAACACGATTTTGACTAACTTGTTGTGTTGTGGTGTCATCAATTATGTAATGAGTAGTGCATCACTACATATATGTTTGAAATTGGCTGTCAAGTTTCTTTTTTCTGTCATTGCCAGCTGTCAACCCCCGATACCACCAGCCAGCAACCTTGGTCCGAGATCTACTAGGCCCATTTTTATCAGATTGTCCTCATTACTCGCCCGAAAATGTGTCCTGAAATGTCCCTAATGTTGTGAGCCACCTTCGGCGTCTGCTATAACATATAGGAGCCGCCGCCCGACCGCTAGCATTTTAGCACCGGCCCACATGAATCGTGACATTTGGGAACACACCTCGCCTGACCCTTGATAAATTGTCTTGGTGCATAGAGTTTTAGCCTGTAACATCTCAAGAGTTCTGGTGATAATAACATTGGTTGCCATGACAACGGGCTGGCATATGTTGTTTGCTGGCATACGCGTTCGCTCGTTGGCGTTTCAGTACTCCGTAATGCGATTTGGTACGCATTAGTGGTGACAATCAGTACAATCATTTTCGGAATTCCGAATTTGTCCGAAGACCGATTCGGTTTTCGGACGGACATAAGCATATTTCTTTGGACATTTTCTGACATCCAATGCCCAAGGATGGCTTGTCGCGAAAATCACTTAGCTACTTCTTTATTAAAAAAGAAAGTGTGCCACAGGTAATTCACATCAAACTTACTTTTATTTATAAACCATAGGTAAGTAAGCATAGCAATAGCAGTGACGAAACACACGCTGACAAGTTGGGTTCAAGTCGCTTCGGCACTCGCTACTTAGTATTTAGTTGACACAAATTCCTATATTTATGCAGGGGAATGATACACTGGAAGTTTTACATTTCATATCAAACACTTTTTCTGCTTTCGGGCAAATTTCGGACAAACCATGATTTTAGGACAGTTTCGGACGGACAGCTGACCATGGTCTTGTACATCGGTCGGATATAGGACAAATATTTTATGAAACTAGCACCACTAATACGCAGTGTTCAAGTGCCATCCACAGGGATTGAAATTATGGATTGAAGTTATAATGATTAATGATTAATATGAAATTATGAAATTATGGATTGAAATTTCCAAGATAATTGTTTTTATGAAATTTCCAAGCTACTGCAACAGTCCCGTATTGGTGTCGGCTTTATATATTTATTTACTTATATTTTGCTACAATGCAGCTCATCATCGATGTGTTTGTTCTTCAGGGAAAGGGAAATGTGAGTAATGACGCTGCAGCTCATTTTTGTATATACAGCACGGTTTTTCAGTGTGTATTTAAACTTTGTTGTAGTAGTGAGTTCCTACTAATTTTAGGGTTAACAAGGAATGTAATGAATAGGTAGGTTATAGGTACCTATATTTATGTTTATGGTGAGACATATCAATTAGAATCAATCAATTGGAATATGATGTTGATGTGTCTAGGCATTGCATAAGATTGGGATCAAGATGGTGTGTACTGTGTGGTGTGTGCATTCAAGATGAGGCCAGTTTGCAGATAACCTACTAATCGTCACATTCTTTTTCATAAGTGAATTCATGTGTTGGCTTTTTAACCCGCGCCCCACTGGGCCTCTGGATTTTGCACGCCCGACCGGGGGGGGGGTTGAAAAAACCGTCTCGGCTCGTATGGTGGCTCGTCGGGAACTCGGCTCGTATGGCACATAAACCAAAACCAAAAACAATGTTCGATAGCTCGTCAAAAATCATTTTGACACTATTTCAGATATTTTTCGCTCATGTCGAAATTGAGGTCACCAGATGTCATCACAGGTCAAGTTTCCCAGTTTTAGGACTTTGCTCCAAAAAATCCAAAATATATCTATGCTATGGGAATCTATGGGAACTATGCTAGTTAGACAAAATGGAGAGAGATTATTTTTGGCAAAATTGTTTGTCGCTAATAACTGTGTACTTAATACATATAACGCAATAAAATGTACGCCATCCTGTTTGTCGCATCAAGGCGCTTCGAATGATATACATGGTGACCTTGTTACGTCAATTTCAAAATTTGACTTCAGGTCAAGGTCAAGTAGTGACACAAGTAGGTCATGTTGCATATTGCGAGACGTGTCTCGACGATACAAACACATTGGTACCTGTTTCACTTATCTAGCTTCATTATGTCGAGAGTTATTGACACACAAGTGATGGCGACGTCGGATGACCTCAAATGACCCCTTAGGAGCCACTGAACAAAATTTGCACTTGGATCATCAATAATGTCCTATTATAACATTATCCAGAAGGAATTGGACTGATATCATGCCTATCCTCGAAATAGGAAGCCTTTGAATATTTATACATTGACATAATGGGGAGGTCACGAAATTGACCTGACCTTAGGTCACCGATATCAAAATTCCGAGATAAAGGTTTTGTAGACACTGATGGCTTCATGCAATTCTAAAAGTTTCATATCGATCCCTGAAAAATTGTGGGTCATGGCACGACCGCAAACTTTTTTGGAGGTGGAGTCACTTGACCTGACCTGGTGACTTGACCTGACCTGACACGAATCTCACACTTGAGGAAAAGGTGTGCAAAAGATTAATGGTAAGGTATGCAAAATTTGGCGGCGCTACGCGCCACCATTTTTCGTAATCTGGAAAAACGCAGGTGGGGGGGGGGGGGTCACCCCCCCCCCAGTCGAGCGCGGGTTAATTGTGCGTTAGATATAAATATTACATTACATTATCAAGTTACATAGGAATGATGTTATACAAAAGATAAGGTAAAGTTAAAAAAGTCAGTTAAAAAAAAACTCACAAAAAAACAGTAAAATCGGTCTCTGAGGCCGATTTCATCTAATACCAGTTTTGGTTGTCGCCACTTGAAGCATTTGAACACCCCTTGCGATAAGTACGAGTGGTTTGTGCTTATCACATCCCGCATATTTACCGGATACGCCTGGCTACAAATGCACCAAAGTTCACTGGCGGATTCAGGGGGGGGAGGGGGGTCAGCGAGGCCATGGCTTCCCCAAACGCTCAAGTCGTAAGGCCAAACTATGTTTTGGTCTACCCCAAACCGGTCAGCACAAGTACCAATCTAGGCAAAAACAAAATAACAAGTGACGTGGGTTTGACGCCTCGACACAGAGCAGTACAGATACAGATACAGATAATGTATTCGGATCCTCCATTACATGGTTTTTATGGCATCCACGCCATTACATAATAGCACATAAATGTGAAACACTATAGTATAAAACACGCACGATAAAACACAATGGCGGCAACGCTAAAAGAGTGGCAGAATGCGCAATCACAAGACGGTCAATACTGCTACAGAGAGGCACATGCAGCTATTGTCCAGCCTT
The DNA here is from genome assembly GCA_036785665.1 of Chirona hameri. Lineage (NCBI taxonomy): Eukaryota > Metazoa > Arthropoda > Thecostraca > Balanomorpha > Balanidae > Chirona > Chirona hameri. The sequence goes on along the minus strand of JAXIVJ010001471.1, from coordinate 5,740 downwards.
TGGCGGTAGGCCGTTCTGTACGCGCGCGGCTCGGTACAGGAAGCTGCGCCTGGCGAATTCCGTCCGCACGCGGGGCAGCTCAAGCTGGCCGCCATCAGTGGCGCGCGTGCGGCGGGCGGACACGTCGGCGCGCCGCAACACTCGCTGGCGCAACAGTTCTGAGGCGCTGGGGAAGTGGGGGAAGCTGAGGAAGGTGGCGCATTGTGGCAATGTCGCGTTCTGTGAACATTTCCTCAATACTAGGCCACCCCAGCTCCCGTAATGACGGAGTGATATGGTCGCGTCGGCCGAGTCCGGCCACGATGCAGACACCGAAGTGAATCGCTTTTTGGACTCGCAGCATCTGTGCTGAGGTACAGTTGCCCAACACCGTTACACAATAACGTATGTGGGGGAAGACGAGAGCCTCTATCAACAGCCACCTGATGCATTTCGGCAGCTTATGTCGGATTCGCGCCAAACCCACCAGCACACAGTAGCAGCGCCGAACAACAGACGCGATATGACAGTCCCATGTTAGGTGTGAGTCGACTACGACGCCAAGCACCTTGACGCTCTGTGAGGGCGAAATTTCGTCATTGCGGCGATATCTTTTGACGGCGATATCTCAGTTTTGACGGCGATATCTCAGGAGGATCATCTCCGTTTTGGCCGGATTAATTTTTAGACGGTTCTGCGTGAACCACTTCATAGCTATGACAAGAGAGCTTTCAACACGAGTTTTTAGAGCATGGACGTTTGATGGAAAGTCAGCGTCAAGGAACTGGGCATCGTCAGCATACATCATGATCCTCCCATGTGGGGACGTGCTGCGGCAAATCGTTGGGGAAGAGCAAAAACAGTACAGGCCCTAAGATGGACCCTTGGACTACCCCGTGAGTCACGTCAAGCGCGCTAGAACCACCCCGCACGGTCTGGGTACGCCCCTGGGCCAGGCTGAGAACCATTCGCGTTGGATACCATACCACTCCAACTTATCCAGGAGACGGCCGTGCTCGACGCTGTCAAAGGCCTTAGACGTGACAGCTGTGACGAGTGACGCCATCATGCCTGTCAATGTTGTATGTTGCGTAAGTGACAGCCGTCGAGCAGGGTCGCCTCCGTGGACAGTCCCGGCCGAAAAACCGTACTGCTGAGGGCACAGTACATGGTCGGTCGGCAAGTAAGTCATTAACTAGGTACAGACCACGCGCTCATATAACTTCGCCACGACAGAAAGAACTGAAAACGGGCGACAGTTATTAGTGTCACCCTTTTTATGGAGAGCGGTAACGGAAGCAGCCTTCCACTGGTCGGGCAAGTAACAATTAATGATGATAGAATTTACAAGCCTCAGCAAGTCCGGACCCACCACTGGAAATGTTGTTCTCAGCATCTGGACGGTTATGCCGTCAGGACTACAGGCGCGGGACGTACTGATTGCGCTTTGGCGCTGCCGAGAGTTGCGGTAGGGTGGCAGGACGCGGCGTGAACGACCCAGCACACACACTGAGCGACAGCGACTCTCCAGCGTCGCTCTCCGCCAGTGCGTGCGCCACGTCGGAGCAGACTGACGAGAAGAAGCGATTCAGTCGGTCTGGCCACTCAGGATCCGCGGCGCTGCACTGGTTGTACTCGGATGCGCCTTCCGAGATGAGACCAAGAATTGCCTGATGTTCTTCCAGGTCTTCGGACGGGAGTAACTGTATGTAGACACGTAGTAAGAAGTGCACGCGCGGTTGATGGCCACCTTCACGGCGTTCCTGCTTTCCCGAAACTACCTCTCGGTGACATGGCACGAGATGAGGTCCTTGTCAGCGCGTGCCCGGTCCCGAGCTGCCATGGCTTCCCGCACCGAGTCGTCGTCAAGCCATGGACACGGTCTGTATTTCACTTTGATGGTCCGCATCGGCATGTGTTGATTAATGATTGGATCCCATACAGTGAGGAAGCTGTTCCACATGTCGTTGATGGAGTCAGTTGCTTCGTAGACCTGTGTCCAGTCGGCTTGGAGGAAGTCGAGACAGAGGGCGTCCTTGTTGACGTGCCGCGTAAACCGCACGGTGACTGTGTCGGGACTACGACGTGCCCCGACATCGGTGACGGCCACAGTGATGAGATCGTGGTCGCTGATGTTGCGCGGCGTCACTCGGACGGCTGATGTCAGGTCAATAAGGGTGCTAGTCTGCCAACCACTTGAACCGTAGTAAGATGAAGCGACATTATACTTTATAATATATAGGTTCATGCTAACGTTGGATAACGTGTGCCACGCTAACAGTACCTAATTAGATGAAGCGGCGACATGCTTCATAACGCAGGTTCCTGCTAACGATGCCCGATCATCAGCTGGCACGACTTTCTCACGATGCCTGAAACCCGTAACCCCAGGAGGTGAGGTGTACCAACAAAGGGCATTTCTTAATGGCGAGGGTTTCCACTCCGATGAAGAAATTGTAATTACTTTCCAATACTAATTTGATTTTAAATGCAAAATAAACCGCCCTTAAATAGTTGCTTAGCATAAATTTAAATGATTTAACCAAAATCATTCATGGAAGCTCCAATACAAATGTTCTTGATTAATAAACTTCTGCTTACATGAGCATTCTTGCGATCATGCGACGAACGAGCGACTATCTGCAGACGATCCCTATGGAACATTTCCATATTTTTTCCGAGACGTTAAACCTAACCAGGGTGTGGCAGGAAACAATTGTAATAACATAATCGAACCTGACCTTACCTTTACAGCAATTACGGTCGCAGGAACCCATCGTTGAGAACGTTCCGCTCGCATTCGCTCGCTGCGCTGTGGACCTACGGGGGGGGGGGGCTGTCGCCCCCCCCCCCCCCGGACACCCCCAGACCATCTCGTAGACAAAACTTAACCCTACGGCGTAAATAAGTGGTCCGATGCATTTACGCAACCTAACTTATTAATAATAATAACGGCTTCGTCCGAAGAAATATGGAAATGTTCCATGGGATTGGGGATCGTCTGCAGATAGTCGCTAATTGCGACGATGCCTAAGGTCTTGCGACTGCAATGGGCTATTGGTGTGTGGCTCAGGTTTGGTTGACAGAAAATCGAGGCCCAATAATGATTACGTTGACGTATGTGCTGTCCTCCTTTTGGTAGTTTGGAAGTAGTTTGTTAAAATCATGAAGAGGGGGGCAAATGCCGCCCCCCCCCCCCCCTCCACACACACACACAGGAACATGGGGGGAATTCAATGCAAGTATGCCCCCGCGTAACGAGTCTTTCGCGCCGCTGAGGGCTCCCCTCCCCCGCTCAACCACTCTTCGCGCTAATGACCCGCCGACTCCTCCCCCATACATTTTAGCCCCCCAAACTCGACCCCTATATCCGCCAGTGCCAAAGTCGCACCGTTTTTTCTTCTTCTGAGTTATGCCCCTGGCAACAATAGCACGTGTGTTGCTTCTCACACTCACCTTGACACGGTGACAGCTCAGCTCGTACTTGTGACAGGCAGGAGCGTCAGCCAGACAGAGCCCTGTTGCCAGTCGCAGCCCATTGGCGACTTCACCGCGTCAGAGGCGCGCTCAGGGACCGTGTCACATGGGGCAGGTCACAGTCGACACTCTCCCACAACCCACGCACTGGGGATACTGCGGGTCAATCACAGCCGTTCTAAAGCTTCAGTCGTTCCAAACACTTCCTGGTGACTCACACGCAAACGCGCACGCACTTCGCACAGAGGCGCGTCACACGACGTACTGGTTGATCGCGGCGAGTGACCTCGCCTCGCCTGATTTCAGACTGTTCCGCCGTGACCCAGGGCGTCCGCGGAGCGCCTCCTTGCACCAGCCGACGCGAGCAGCCACACTGAGTAGCGGCACGTCGCCTGACAAACAGCTGGCAGCACCACAGACGAGCTACGTCGGCCAAAGTTGGCCGACTGCTATTTTAGCGATCCCAGCGCGCATAGTTTAAAGCCGGTCATGCGCAAACTGGCGACATTTGACCCGATTGCAGGTGGAAAAATGTTTGGATTCTTGTCGATTCGCTCAATGTTATATTGTATTCATGTGAGAGTGAATCTAGTCGGGTCGGCTGGTCGTGCGATGTTTGGGTGTAGTCAGCAGTCACCACCCCACAGCACGTGTTCTGCGTGGGCCATGTGGCAGCATGTTATCTGAAGTGGGTATGTCTGTCGACACCACTAGACTGGCCGACTCGTTTCCAAGCAAACACACAGTGCATTGGCCACGATTCATTGGCATGCAGCTTCACTCAGCAATTCTGTCGTCTGCGAGTATTGGGCACTGATGAAAATATATTGAACCAATTTATAAATTGGTTTATAAACTGATGTATACATCAGCTTCATTTATTTCATCAATGTAAAAACCACTTCACATCTTACCAAAATTGATGAATGTTTTGCATGCAATAATTGTCATACTTGTGTGGAATGATATAACTCAGTTCTATAAAATATCATAGCAAGGTTGGCCTAATCGTAGAAAATGAAAGGTGCTTGTATACGGTTATGTTTTATTTGACCACATCTAAGCCGTCGGTGGTATTCGAAAATAAAAATGGGGGTCATGTATAGCCGTTGCATCGCCAACAAACCCCAAAACACTGCATTCGAGCAAAATGACAACTTATTACGAGAGATAATTGCTATTACCACAGTCCATACCATAGCAAGAGCTGCCACTGCTTTTTGCTTTCCAAAAACCACAGTCCACATCAATCGTATTTGACAGCCTACATCCGACCCACGAGCATTGTTTAATAACCAAAAACGAACCAAGTCACTGGAAATCATTTAACTGCATGCAAACTGGGTGGGCAAGTGTATGATATGGCAATCATATAATTTGCTCGTCTGCAAAAGCTGCACTTGTTCGGACCCAGTTTAGGCACGGCGCTCAGAAACTCTTGCCAAAAATAAAGGTGTGAACATATTGCTCTAATTTTATAACGTATGCCATGCAGCATGCTGTACACAAAAACAAAACTGTGACAAAAGTTCCCCTCGAGTTCGTAAAAAGTTTATGTTTGTATTGTTATGTTTGTTTGTGGACGTAAGAAAGACAGAACTATACACCACGAAATATAAGTAGCTCAAAGCTGCACAATATGGCTTATTTGAACTGAATTTATATATTCACGATCACAATTCGAAACTTGCAGTTTGAAGTTTAACACATATTGTCAAGCAAATATGGAAAATAAAATCAAGATAAAAATAAGTTTACTATCCGGGAACGAAACGAATTATTCAACTTTAATTTCATTCTTTTTAATTTAATTTTTAATTCTTTAACTTTAATTTCTTTAAAAAACGAGTCTATTTCCATGCCTAGGACAGTTGATAGCAAAATGGCTTCGTGTACTCGTGTAAACAGACTCAGTCACAACTAAAATGTTGATAAATTATTTACAGAGATGCAAACACAGGAGGCCCTGCAGTCACTGGGTACGGAATGTGAAATGTAATACAGCCTCTGTCGGCGGCAGTGAACTAGTATAGCCATTCAGGCCACACGCTAGACCAAACTCTGACGTGGAATATATGCATACATCCTGCCAGTTTGCAGGGGTAACCGCAAATGTCCGCCCGTGGAACTTTTCCCGATGGCATTTAAATCCGACATGATGCGAATCTTTGAACTAGGGGCCAGTGGCTACACTTCCTAACGTACGTGTTTGAGTGATTGCAAACGTATAAACCCGCACATTATTCAAGTAGCTGTGCAACTTTACAAGATAAGAATGCACTCC